>PVHP010014623.1:0-38828 GCA_004024765.1 Zapus hudsonius
CAGCAGCTGGGCATGGCAATACATGCCTTTAATCTCAGCACTCAGGAGGCAGAGGTAGGAGGATCACCATGAGTTTGAAGTCAGCCTGGGACTACACAGTGAGTTCAAGGTCAACCTGGACTAGAATGATACCCTACCTTGAGAAAAATCAGTTGGGTGTGGTGGTGGGCGGCAGAGGTACGAATACCATGAGTTTGAGACTACATAGTGAATTTCAGGTCAGGCTGGGCTAATGAAAGACTACCTCAAAAACAAACAAACAAAAATAAGAGATGGAGAAACGGCACTTAGTAGCAATGCCTGAAAGGCCCCAGTTTGACTCCCCAGTACACACGTGAAGCCAGATGCATAAAGTGGCCCGTGTACTTGGAGTTCATCTACCACAGCAGGAGGCCCTAGCAGGCCTATTTATTCTCTCTCTCTCTCTCTCTCTCTCTCTCTCTCTCTCTCTCTCTCTCTCTCTCTCTCTCTCTCTCAAATAAATGAAAAAAATATTAAAAGAACACACTCACTGAAATAAAAATATACTCAAATTCTTTATGACTGTGTAAATCGGCTTCAGAATAAGACACATAAAATGATAGTTTCTTCCCTAAAATGCAAGGACACTGAGTCATAAAAAACTGACTAGTTACAAACCAAAAACTAACTAATCTTTAGCGCAAAGGATTAGAATACAAACCTTACCAGGAAATGAAGACCAGCTGTGCAATATTATGTCTCCAGACCTCAATTGTCCTTTGAAGTCAAAAACCATTGTATTTACCCATGCTACAGGATAATGCTGTTGAAAAAGATAGTACTGTATAAATATGCTAAGAATGAACTTTAAGATTTGAACAGGCAATGTTAGTAGTAATAGAAAGTTCTAAAGTTCTAGGTGATTTCCAAAAACTCATACAAACAGTAGCAAGATATACACAGAAAATTCTTTAGTATCTTTATAATTAAGGAAAATCCTAAAGACCAATTATGTCACAAAGGCAAACTATTTCACAATAAAAGATACACAAGATAGAATATTTGCTGACCAGCCTTTGAAATTAAACAGGAATCTTTAATGATTTAAGAAAATATGGGTGATATAACAACAGAGCATGTTTTAAGAATTTTCATGGGCTGAAGAGATGGCTCAGTGGTTAAATGAGCTTGCTTGCAATCCTGCCGACCTGAGTTTGATCCTCTTCAGTGTCTATGTACATCTTTGACCTCCACACGTGTGCCCATACACACACAAATAAATAATAAAAATCTTAATGTGGGAGAAAGTAACGTTTCTAGGTATTGTAGAGTTTATTTATATTTCTAAAAAGATGGCCTTGGTGTTGAGCACGGTGGCTATATCTATAATCCAAGCATTCAGGAGGCTGAGGCAGGAAGACTACTGTTGAGCTTGAGGCCAGCCTGGGCTACAGAATAAGGCCAAAGTTACATGAAATAATTTAACTTATATTACACAATTACTTAAAACAGTTTTAAATTATTCCATAATACAGACAATTTTAAGAAGCTAGTATATTACCACTTTTCCAGATTTCCTGATGGTCTGATACTTAGAGGGATTGATAGTTTTTGTTGACTTCTTTGTTTTTACTTTATCCAAAACTGCATACACAGCAAAACATAATCGAGCCATTCTTGGCAAGTCACAAGTATTAATATCAAATTCCAGTGGTTCATTCCAAATGTGATCATTTTTCCCTGATATCTCTGAGCTTACAATGGTTTTACACAGCAGCTCAGTACCATGAAAAAGGCCAGCCCTAACGTGAACCTGTAATGGGGAGAAGAAAACAAAAATCATGAATACTGTATAACTGAAATATCTCTACTTAAAAGAATAAATAAATGTACACTGGGAGAAGTAGCACATCAACTTTGGGAAGCCTGTTTGTCTACAGGACCATCAGCCTACACTCAACCAGGATACTGTTAACTACACTAAACTTTAGTGTTTTCACTTTGTAAGTAGAACAGCTACAAAGTCACAAACTGGTAGAAATGGCAGAGTGAAGAAAGTAAGATCTAAAGCATTAGGACTATCAGATGCAGGCTTCCAAAGACTTCTTCTATGTAGTTAGGGAAAATAGAATTTATGAATTTGAACCTGGGCATGGTGGTACATGTCTATAATCCTAGCACTTAGAAGGTGGAGGCAGGAGGATCAGTTCAAAGACAGCCTCAGTTATGAAGCAAGTTTGAAGCCCATCTGTGCTACAGGAGACTTTGTTTCATAAATAAAAAATAAAAAGAAAACAAAAAACATTTGAATTTGTCATGAAGTCAACAGGCAATAACATATTTCATAATTCTACACACCACTGACTTTTGGTCTCTTTTTCCCTCCCTCCCTCTCTTCTTCCTTCCTTTCCTCCCTTCCTCCCTCCTTGAGGTAGGGTCTCGCTCTAGCTCAGGCTGACCTGGAATTCACTATGTAGTCTCAGGGTGGCCTTGAACTCATGGTGATCATCTTACCTCTGCCTCCAGGGTGCTAGAGCTCCATGCCTGCCTTCATTGATTTTTTAAAAAGCCCTTTCCCATGATAATACAGAGCATGTATAAATGTTTCATAAAATTTTATTCAGATGGGATAGGGATGCAGCTCAGCAGCAAAGGGCTTGCCTAGCATGCACAGGCCACAGGCTCCATCCTTCCACTGCAAGTGACTACAAATGAACACTGCTAATTACCCTTCATTCCTAGTCCTTTAGTGCCATGACCTAGCACTCCTTGCAAATCAAATGGGGAAAGATAAAAATAATTTTATTCAATCATTTGTAAACTTTAAGGCTATGACCTAATTATGTCCAATATAAAATTATGTGGCAATGGGAGTGGTATGGCAATCCCAGCACTCTAGAGGAAGAGGCAGAAGGAGTGCTAAAAGTTCAAAGCCAATGTGGTCGAATATCAAGTTCCAGGACAGCCAGAGGCACATAGAGACCCTGTTCTCAACTCCTCAAAAAGGTAAGTGAAGAGAAGAACTAGAGCTGCTCAAGGCTTTTTAGTCGAAGCACTCTGGAGCCTGAGGCTGGAGGATCACCATGAGCTCAAGGCCAGACTTCAGTGAGACCCTGCCTCAAAAACAAAAACAAAGTTGGCTGAGAAGATGGCTTAGCAGTTAAATGTGTTTATTTGTACAGCCTGCAGGCCCAGGGGTTCAATTCCCCAGTACCCACACAAACACAGATGCACTAAGTGATACTTGCGTTTGGAATTCATTTGCAGTGGCAAAAGGCCCTGATACCTTCCCCGCACATCTCTTGTAAAGAAATTTTAAAATAAAAAAAAATAATAAAAACAGAAGAAAGGGCTGGAGAGATTGCTCAGTGGTTAAGGCACTCGTCTCCAGTGCCTAAGGTACCGGGTTCAATTCCCCAGGACCCACATAAGCCAGACCCAAAAAGGTGGTGGCCCTGGTGCGCTCTCTCTCTCTCTCTCTCTCTCTCTCTCTCTCTGCTTGAAAATGAATAAAATATTTTAAAAAAAAAACAGAAGAAAAAGGACCTAAAAGAGTACTAATGGGGGTACAGCTCAGTGATAGAGCTTGTTTAGGATGTGCAAGGCCCTGGGTATGATTCCCAGAACTGCAAACAATAAAATAAATAAAGGTATTAAAAACATAGTGCCACCCTGCCATCCCTAGGGAAGGCATTCTGTATTTTCTCCTCCTTCCTTATCTTGAGTTCTGGGCTTCTCACTGCCCCTTCTTGCCTCCTTGGGTCAGAGCTCTGAATTTTATCTTTTCTTTTTTCCCCACTGCTAGAAACCCTGCTCATGCCTTCTTCTCTTTAGGTTTTGTCTATACTCTAATAATAAAATCTACCTATATCTAAAATCTAAGTAACCTTGTAAACTTTAAAATACTAAGAACTGGCCGGGCGTGGTGGCACATGCCTTTAATCCCAGCACTCGGGAGGCAGAGGTAGGAGGATCGCTGTGAATTCAAGGCCACCCTGAGACTACATAGTGAATTCCAGGTCAGCCTGGGCTAGAGTGAGACCCTACCTCAAAAAAACAAAAAATAAATAAATAAATAAATAAAATAAAATAAATAAAAAAATAAAATACTAAGAACTGCACTGTATAAACACAATGATACATATAGATGGATACAGATATTTGGTTTTGAGGTAGGGTCTCACTCTAGCCCAGGATAACCTGGAAATCACTATGTTGTCTCAGGATGGTCTTGAACTGACAGCGATCTTCCAACCTTGTCACCACACTGGGAAGGCACAATGATATATTTTTAAGTGTCTGATTCACTTCAAATTACTTAGGCTTGTTGGATGTTTGGTTTTTGTTTGTTTGTTTGAGATAGGGCTTCACAGATCATAAGGGCTGGCTGGCCTCAAACTCACTAGTAGCAGAAGATGATCTTGAACCGACCTCCACCTCCCTCAGTGTTGGGATTGCAGGTGTGTCATGTTTTTGCAGTGCTGGGAATTGACACCAGGATTTCACACATACTAGACAGGTATTTTAGAAACTGAGACACATTGCCAATCCCTTGTTATGATTTTTTAAAAAGTTTACCAATAAGTAAGGTGGCGTAGCAGAAGAGGTAGAGGCAGAAGAACTCCAAGCAGTTAAGATGCCAACCTAGGCTTCATAGTGAATTGTACTATGTAAAATGTAAAAATGTAGCCTGGGCTGCACACAACAACAACAACAAAAAATAGCAGACTCTCTTTGATCCCTGAGATATAGAAACTTTGAGGATCTGGGCATGGTGGCACACACCTTTAGTCCCAGCAGAGGCACAGGATTGCAGTGAGTTTGAGGTCAGCCTATGACTACAGAGTGAATTCTAGGTAAACCTGAGCTATAGTGAGACCCTACCTTAAAAAAAAGAAAAACAGCTGAGTACTAGGATATCCAGGATCCCTTGCCACAAGGACTAATACAGACAGCCCACAGAGGAGGATATCCAACTGATCAGGGATAGGGAGGGGGGGAATTCGGGAATTCGGGATAAAAACGCATTGTTTGCCCACTAAATAATGTAACTCATTATGGACAATAAATATATATTTTTTAAAAAAAGAAAGAAAAACAAAAACTTTGGAAAGCAAGTAAATATTCAAGATATTTAAGACTTTTTAGATAAATAAACATTAAACAGTAATATGAAATCTCAAAGATTGATAAACTTTCAAATTATAAATATAACTATGTGAGTTTAAAATCTATTAAAATAATTTAAACCATGATACTGATATAAACTACAGATGAATTCGAAACACGTGACAAAGAAAATAACCTGTGTAATTAACAAATAGTATCAATTTTATCAAGTCTAACAAAGTAAACAGATGGCTTATTAAACATTAAAACTAAAATAATTACTTAAAGGCTATCAGAAAAGACTGGATATGGTGGCCTAATTTGTAATCCCAGGATTATAGAGGCTGAAACTAGAAGATGGCAAATTTGAAGCCAGCCTGGACTACAGAATGAGAGAGCCTGTCTTTAAAAAAAAAAAAAAAAAACACCTAAAAACCAAAACAAAACAACAACAAAAATCCTATCAGAATAACTCCTAAAGTAGGTGATATAAGTGTAGGTGAGAGAAGTTCAGGGAGGTCTAAAAACTATTCTCTGAACTGTTTTGTGTTTGAGACTTTTTTAATTTAAACATATTTTTAAGTGGTGGAGAGATAGCTCAGTCAATAAAGTACTTGCCTCACAATCTGAGGACCTGAGTTTGATACTCAGTACCCATGTAAAATGTCAGGCATGGTAGTATGGACCTATATTAGCAGTACTAAGGAGACAGACAGTAGGATCCCTGGGGTTCACTAGCCAGCTATTCTATCCTAATTGGTGAGGTCAATGAGAGACTATTTCAAAGAAGGTGGACATTGTTCCTGGAGATTATGTACCATGTTGTTTTCTGGCCTTCACATGCATGTATACATATGTGCACATACACATATAAATAAAAAAAGCATTTTAGGGGCTGGAGAGATGGCTTGGCGGTTAAAGCACTTGCCTGAGGAGCCTCAGGACTCAGGTTCGATTCCCCAGTACCCACATAAAGCCATCTGGAGTTTGTTTGCAGCAACTGGAGGCCCTGGTGCAACCATTCTCTGTCTCTCTTCTAACTCTTTCTGCTTACAAATAAATAAAAATATTTTTTAAAAGCATTTTAAACAGTAATAAAAAATTGGTTAACTCAAATACAGATTAAGGGCTAGAAATATAGCTCAGTGGTAGTATTTGCCTAACATGCACAAACCCTGAGTTTGAACCTCAGTATTTAAAAAACAAACAAAAACCAGTAAAAATTAAAGTAACAGGAATTACACTGGATTACTAAAAACACTTGGAGTAAAGTCTCAGGTAATTAGAAACATCTGTCTGAACCCAGCAATTAATGCTCTTCAACTTCAGGAACCAGGGTATTCTTTCTACTCAAAAATCCTGGTTCATGGGCTGGAGAGATGGCTCGGTGATTGAGGCGCTTGCCTCCAGTGCCTAGGGCCCCTGGTTCAGTTCCCCAGGACCCACATAAGCCAGACCCACGGGGTGGTGGCCCTGGTGTTCGTTTTCTCTCTCTCTCTCTCTCTCTCTCTCTCTCTCTCTCTCTCTCTCTCTCTCTGCTTGAAAAATGAATGGATAGAATATTTTTTTTAAAAAATCCTGGTTCAGGGCTGGAGAGATGACTCATCAGTTAAGGAGCTTCCTTGCAAAGCCTAACGACCCAGGTTCGATTCCCCAGTACCCAAGTAAAGCCAGATGCACAAAATGGCACATGCACCTGGAGTCCATTTGCAGTGGATGGAGCCTTGATGCACCCATTCTTTCTATCTGTCTCTCTTCTATCTCTCTCAGCTTGCAAATAAATAAAAATATTATTTTAAAAATCCTGGTCCATCTTGCTCCTATCCCCAAGTTTTTAGATAGGACTCCTCTATCAGAATGAGAAAACCTTCCTCCCCCAGGAGCTATAAAGCCTGTCAAGGTGCTCCCATATCAAGCTCAAACACATACTTTTCTTAATGCTCTAACTAACTATAACCACATGTTTTGTATCATGCTGAAATGTCACCAGCATCTACTTAGCTCTTTTCCTATTACTTTTCACTCCATCATAAAATCTATACAAAAAGAACATAGGTTGATAATACAATCTTAAGTGAATGGCTAAATCCTTCCTATATACCAACAATAAACATGCCACGTATGAAATCAGGGAAACAGTCCTACTCATAATTGCCTCAAAACAATAAAGAAAAATAATAAAGTGCCTTGGAATAAACCTCATCAAAGAAGAAAAGGATCTCTATAATGAAAACTTTAAAACACTCAAGAGAGAAATTGCAGAAGACACTAGGAAATGGAGTCATTCCATGTTCTTGGAAGAATCAATATAGTGTAAATGTTAATCTTACCAAAACCAACCTACACATTTAATGCAATCCCCATCAAAATTCCAATGGCATTCTTCACTGAAATAGAAAAAAAAAACAATCCTAATATTCATTCAGAAACACAAAAAACCTTGGATAGCCAAAGCAATCCTGAGCAACAAAAATAAGGTTGGCATGTAAGAGTCGTGGTGGAGGAGATTATCCAGAGGCATGGCCAGGAGAACCTGTCTGAATACTAGGCTATCCATGGTCCCCTGTCACAAGGACTGATCCAGACGACCCATGGAGGAGGTTATCCAGTGGAGAGGGGAGGGGAGGGCAGTGGGGAATTGGGGATAACAACTCATTGTTTGCCCACTAAATGTTGTAACTCATTATGGACAATAAAGTAAAAAAAAAAAAAAAAAAGGTTGGCAGAAAGCACCTGATCAAAAGCAGCTGATGAGAGAAAAGTTGTTTATTTTGGCTTACAGACTCAAAGGGATGCTCTACAATGGCAGGGAAAATGTGGCATGAGCCTCCTAGTCAGCATCAGGTAGACAACAGCAGTAGAAGATTGTGCCAAACACAAGCAAAGGGAAGCCAACGGCACGCGCACACGCACACGCGCGCGCACACACACACACACACACACACACACACACACACACACACACACACACACACACACACACACACACACACGTGCTATAACAAGGCTCCAATTCCCAAACTGCCATCAGCTGGGGATCAAACACTCAGCACACATAAGTTTATGGGGGATACCTGAACCAAACTACCACAAGCAGGATAGGCAAGAGGCTCGAGCAGATGCACATACAAATAAATACAAATTTTTAAAACATTACAAAAATCACAATCAGATTCTGCTAACTGGGAATGTGATGCAGTTGGTAGAGTGCTTACCTAACATGCAAGAAGCCTTGGTTCAGAGGCTGGGGAGATCGATCAGTGGCTAAAGGTTCTTGCTGACAAAGCCTGGGACTTGGGTTCAATTCCCAAGCCACCCTCATAAACTGGACACAAAAAGTGGTACAAGCCTCTGGTGCTCATTTGCAACAGCAAGAGGCCCTAGTGTGAGGTGCACAAATAAGTAAATAAATTTTCAAAGAAACCCTGTGTTGAATCCCAGTATCACATAAACTGAACAATTCCAGTACTTGGGAGGTAGAAGTAAGAGGGCAGAAATTCAAGGATATTTTCAGCTGTATAGCAAGACTGAGGCCATCCTTAGTTACATGAGATCATGACTCAAAAAAAAATGCAGATCCTGATGCTTATCAAATGAAGAAACACCATTACTATTAAAATGTAAAGTTTTGAGACAGAGTCTCATGTAGTCCAGGCTGGCCTTAAATTTAGTATGTAACCAAGGATGGCACTGAACTTTTTGATCCTCCTGCTTCTACCTCCCAAGTATTGGAATTACAGGCATGTGCTACTACATCCAGCTACAATGTCTACAAATAAACAAAACAAAGTGTCTGCTGCCTAATCCTACTCCAAATCAAATGTAAGGGTGTTTTTGTTTTTGCTGTTGTTTTTAGGCAGGATCTTGCTCTAGCCCAGGCTGACCTGGAATTCACTATATAGCCTCAGGGTGGCCTCAAATTCCTGGTGGATCCTCCTACCTCTGCCTCACCAGCGCTGGGATTGAAGGCATGTGCTGCCACCTTATATACATAGAATTTCTTAGAAACAGGATAATTTATTTCTTTGGAAAGTTCAATTACTACTACACAATTAAGAATAAGATACACGCCGGGCGTGGTGGCGCACGCCTTTAATCCCAGCACTCGGGAGGCAGAGGTAGGAGGATCACCATGAGTTCAAGGCCACCCTGAGACTACAGAGTGAATTCCAGGTCAGCCTGGGCTAGAGTGAGACCCTACCTCGAAAAACCAAAAAAAAAAAAAGAATAAGATACAGGTTGGAACAAGATGTGGCCAGACTGGGCTAGAGAGAGAGCCTACCTCAAAAAACCAAAACCAAACAAACAAAAAAAACACTACTTGGCAAACTCTGAATCAGTTTGGGATTTCATAAAATGACATTTTCTTAATTGTACTATCAATATACTTTAAATCTACCTAGCAAAAGATATTATAAGAGAATTCTAAAGTATTATAAGGAAGACATGTATAATAGTATGCATATTAAGAATGTAAGCTACTGCTTTACCTACTATGCCAATGCTATAAAAGGAGAGCTGGCACTCCCTACATCACCCACTGGTCTCTTCATAGAGACCCAGTAGGTAGTATCAAAGACAAACTCATGAACTAGTCTGCTTTTTTCTATGGCATTCCCAGTATTACAGATGACCAAGCATCCCCTTAGCTTTGTCTACTGGCTGTATGGGAGTGAGCTAGAAAGTTAGCTCCTATAAGGTAATTAATTATACAGTATCTTATTATATACATTCATAATGAGAAAATTGCCATCAATAGTCACGTATACCAAGATGGCCTCAAACTTCATTATTTACCAGAGGATGAACTTAACTTCTGGTCCCTGATTGTCCTGCCTTTGCTCCTGAATGATGGGATCACAGATAAGCACAACTGGCAAGTTAACGCAGTAGTGGGGATGAAAGCCTGAGCCCTGTGTATGCTAGGCAAGCCCTCTTACCAATGAAGCCCTGGCCCCAGCCTTACCAACTAACCAACCAAACAACAAAAACAGGGAGAGACAAGCAAAGAAACAGGCACAGAGAGAGAGTATGGGCACACCAGGGCCTCTAGCCACTGTAAACGAACTCCAGATGCATGTGCCACTTTATGCATCTGGCTTACGTGGGTACATAGAGACACTAGAGGCATGCACCTTAATCGCTGAGGCATCTCTCCAGCTCCCCAACCTTTTTTCTTATTGTCACTTAAATATCCTCAATTTTTTATTTTAATTTTAATATTTATTTATTTATTAGAGAGGGGGGGCAGACACAGAGTGTGTGTGTGTGCCAGGGCATCCTGCCACTGCAAAGGAATGCCAGACACATAAGCCAATTTGTGCATCTGGTTTTATGTGTGGAACTGAGCCCAAGCTGGCAGACTTTGAAAGCAAGCACCTTTAACCAGTGAGCCATCTTTTCCAACCCCACCCTCCAATATTTGTTTTCTGAGGTAGGGTTTTGCTCTAGCCCAGGTTGACCTGGAATTCACTATACAGTCTCTGCCTGGCCTGGAACTCACAGCAATCCTCCTACCTCTGCCATCCAAGTACCAGGATTAAAGGCGTGCACCACTATGCCTTTATAGTTTAAAGTCAAAACTATACTATGTGTATTAAAGAAAAATGTATATGTCCACAAATCAATTGTGGATTGTGATCAGATCATAAATAAAACAAAGTCATAAAATATATTTTGCATCTGCTGCATTAGAGGTTGGAAAATACATATTTCAGGATAAATATGGTATTTTTATTTAAAAAAACAGGGTTTAGTCAATTATATTATATTTTTATATATATAATTTACATAAATATAGTTTTTCTTAATGTTGGTGAGCTTACAGATACATGGATTTGTCACCTTTTATATTCAGAACTTTAGCACATTCTGAAAATTATGGCTTAAAAATGAATACTTTCCAAAGTTTTGGTGATAAAGACAAGTCAAATACAATAAATTGCTATGCTTTAAAATGCATCTTTTGTTTGGCAATCACTGAAAAATAAAAGCAAGCACCCTTCACATAAGTACTATTATTTAATACTAGTTTAAAAAAACAAAATACAGCTGGGCGTGGTGGCACATGCCTTTAATCCTAGCACTTGGGAGGCAGAGGTAGGAGGATCGCTGTGAGTTTGAGGCCAGCCTGAGACTACAGAGTGAATTCCAGGTCAGCCTGGACTAGAGCAAGACCCTACCTTGAAAAAAAAAAAAAGAAATCTACAGGAGAGATATCATTTCATAGTCCAACTGTGATTTAAGAGAAAGTCATAGAGATGAATTTTGTCTGAGAAGTCTGGTTGCTAAATGGTTAAAGACAAATATAAGTAGTAAAAATTATCTACATTTACAAGAAACTGAAAACTTTAATCTTCCATGATTATGCTTTTAGAAAACGTAGTAATAAAAATCCATTCTCAAAAAAAATTTTGAAAAAAAAGAAAAAGAAAGGCCAGACGTGGCGGCGCATGCCTTTAATCCCAGCACTTGAGAGGCAGAGGTAGGAGGATCACCATGAGTTTGAGGCCACCCTGAGACTACATAGTGAATTCCAGGTCAGCCTGGGCTAGAGTGAGACCCTACCTCGAAAAGCCAGGAAAAAAAAAAATCCATTCTCTAAACATAATACATGAAACTTTGTAAAGTAAAAATTGTTCCCATTCCTAATGGTAGGGTCTCACTCTAGCCCAGGCAGACCTGGAACTATGTATTCCCAGGCTGGTCTCAAACTCACAGTGATCCTCTGATCTCTGCCTCTAGAGTACTGGAATTAAAGGCATGTGCCACCATGCCTGGCTAAAAGTTAAGAATTTTAAAAGTATATTTATTCTTTACATAATCACATTTGCATTTTATTGTCTGGCTTTAGTAAACTGCCAGACACTTTTTCACATGCCCTTGAACATAAGGACAGCAAGAGAAGCAGGTTTTGTCATGTAAGACTTGCTGCTATGCTCCAACAGTGAGCTGCAAGGCCAACACTCAACTGCATTCCTATATTCACCAATTAAAAACAATGTGTTGGGCAAGGTATGAACCTTTTTTACAATACCTATACCCTAATTTTCTTCTTGTTCCAAAATCTGATGAAAAACCACCAATTTTTTTTTTGCCTTTAGATATCACACACACACACACACACACACACACACACACACACACACACACAATCACAAGTACAAATAGGCTGAATTCTCATGCTTTCATAAAATCTATAATTTTGTGCTTTAAATCAATTAAACAAGGGAATAGCTAGCTACTCCTACATTCATATATTTCAGACACCAAGTGTATAGGGTTTTTTTCCCCCTCACAGTTATCCTGCAATTCATTTCGGGCACTAATTTCCTACAGTTAGTGTAGGCCCCACATGTTAAGGGCTTAGTTTCATAAGACTGCTCCCTATTTCACATGCCAATTTCTAGACCCAGGTTGTCCTATCTACTTCTGATCACTTAGTTATCAACTGAGAATTCCATTAAGTCCAATAATTTAGTTTCATAGCACACAAAGCTGAGGGAAACAACATTACCAGTTTACAGGGATACAGGGATATTAAAACAGACAGGAATGAAGAGCCAGATGAGTAAGAACAGAGCACAGGAGGTGCTGCTCCTATGGAGTTCACCTGCACCACCCTCTCAGCGTATGCCGCACCGATCAACACGGAAACCCTCTGAACTCTACTGGTTAGTTTTTATGATGCCATTAGGTAGGCATAGTTGATTAAATCACTAGTCAGTCTAGTATCATGCCTAACCTGGAAGCTATCACCTGAAGCTAAAGTCTCTTTATTCACATGATTGGCTTCTTTGATAACTAGCTTTCATCCTGGAACTAAATCTAGTGGCTATAGCTACCAGTAAGCTCATTAACTTAAAAAATAAAAACAAGAGCTGAGGAGATGGTAACAGCTTGAAAAGTCTTGCCAGCCAAGGTTTAATTTCCCAGCCACACAGGTAAAGCCAGATAACCATGGTGTGCGCGCGCACGTGTGTGTGTGTGTTTGTGTGCGCGCGCACGCGCGCCTGTCTTTGCATGTGCAAAGACTCACAGGCAAATAAAAACTTCAAAACAAAAATAACAACAAACTCTTCCACTATCCAGATTCCAAAAAACGTTTAAAGCTCTGTTTGAAAAAAAAAAAAAAAGCTCTATGTCAGAAACTAGGGATAAAGTCAAATATTATGATAAAAGATGTTTCAGCCAGGTGTGGTGGCACATGCCTGTACTCATAGCACAGGTCTAGGAGGTGGAGGCAGGAGGATTGGGAGTTCAATGCCAACCTGTGCTATATGAGATCTTGCCTCCCACTATAGTCCCACCATAAAAAAGGTGGTCCTATTACTTGGCATGCACTCCAGTCAAGAGAGTGAACTGACAATGTTGGCTCTCTACTGAGTTTTAAAATTTTTATTCACTGAATTTTTTTTACAGGTTTCGCTTTGTATTAGGTGTTGTTTGTAACAGTGCCTCATGTATCCCATGTTGGCTCATTAGAACTCCACCCACCAGGTTTCTTTTCCTGCTCTCTGACTTCCCAAATGTGATCCTAGATCATAAGCAACATGGAACATTAAGATGCTCAGACAAAGCTGGGTGGGGAGTTGCACTTCAGAAGTAGACAGGAGGATGAAGAGTTCAAGTCAACCTACATTATGTCTAACAATTTGCCCTCAAAATTTTGATATTCATTCCTGTGCATTGGCTAGTGCTGTTCTCACCTTTGTCACAGATACTTCTTTTGCAGATGACAATGCTTACTGGAAAGGTTCAAAAATCATCAAAGCATTGAGAATAAGTGACTGGTGAGTGTTCAGTATGAAATCCCCCTCCCCACAGCTCAGAGAACACTGGGGGCGGGGAGCACAGAAAGAATGTAAGAGCCAAAGGATGGAGAGAGTGCTTTGGAACTATTATCTCTTGACATGAAGTGGCCATCCATTCATGACATCACAGTGGCTGTCCATACCTGCAATCAACTTGCACAATATTGAGTCCATCAACATTCCATCACGGATGGGGAAAGACAGCAAAAATGTTTTAAGCTTATCAAAATAGGGCTGGAGAGACTGCTCAGTGGTCAAGGCACTTGCTTGCAAAGCCTAACAACCCAGGTTCATTTCCCCAGTACTCATGCAAAGCCAGATGCAAAAAGCGGTGCATGCATCCATAGTTCGTTTGTAGTGGCTGGAAGCCCTGGCATTCTCATTCATTCTGTCTCTATCTCCCCTCTCCCCCCGCCCCACTAGAATGAAATCCTTTCTTGAAAAAAAAATAAGAAAAAAATAAAAGAGTGACTAGTTGGGAAGAAGGGATTCAGTGGAAGAGGGATGGAGGAGGACTAAAGAAGGTAATAGGAGATTATGATCAAAATACATCATGTACATGTAAGAAAACTGGCAATGAAAATGCTTTACAAGGGGCTAAGGAGATGGCTCAGCAATTAAAGACACTTGCTTGCAAAGCCTGCTGACCCAGGTTCAATTCTCTAACACCCACATAAAACCACTGGTGGCCCAGACCTGTTTGCAATGGCAAGAGACTGTCTCAAAGAAGACAAAGCACACAGACAACTCCTCTGACCACATGCATTGCCATATGTACACATGCAAACACATATGAATAAATACTTTTATTCAGGAAGCTTTAAAAGGAATTTAAAGTCATCTTTAGCTATGTAGTGAGTTTGAGGCCACCTGGACTACATGAGGAGACCCTGTTTCAAACAAACAAAACAAAGTATAAATGAAAGCTGAAACAGCACAAAACTGAATAAACACTGCCCAGGAAGCAATCTGCTGCACAAATGCAAGCTGGAAGATAGTCCAAGCAGGACAGGTTAGGTTTTGATCTTACCAAATCATGTACCTATATGGCCTCAGGGCCTGTAAATATGATAAACTTCTGTGCTGTGATGAGGTTAAAAGATTATCTCCTCTGAGCAAGGACTACTTGGTGAACTCTTTTTTTTTTTAATTTTTATTTATTCACTTGTCAAGCAGAGAGAGAGAGAGAGAGAGAGAGAGAGAGAGAGAGAGAGAGAGAGAGAGAGAGAGAATACACCAGGGCCACCATCTTGTGGGTCTGGCTTATGTGGGTCCTGGGGAATTGAACCCAGGGCCTTAGGCACTGGAGGCAAGTGCCTTAACCGCTGAGCCATCTCTCCAGCCCTTGGTGAACTCTTTAAAGGAACTACAAGGTGCTTGAGGAATTTTGTTTCTGAATTTAAAGACCCACAGGCAAGGGTCTAAGAACAGAATTTGGCCAACAAGTTCAATGAGCAGATTTTTCTCCAGAGCTTTCAGAAAGAAATGCAGGCCAACCAAGTACAAAATCTGGATGATATCCTGGGAAGACTATAAGCACAGGGAGAGAACCTAGACATTTGTGGTGATTTAAGCTTCTGTGTTTATAGTTATATATTTTGCTACAAGAAGTTAATATAATGAGCTATTATTAGCTCTGTACCAATAAATTTAATATTTAACAAGTTTAGCAAAACAAATTTTCTAAAGAAAAAAAACTATTAAAATGGGTTCAAAGAAGTAGAAAACATGGCTATATAGTCACAGAAGAAATTAACTCAAGGATCAACAAGTTTAGACTAAATTCTTTAATTTATGAAGGCTGGTTTGTAATGTGGCAATATGTTGGCAGTGGCAAGAACCTGTCTCAAAAAAGGCAGAGCAGACACAGCAATGTTGTACTGAGACTTCTGCATGCATACCCATACAAATGCACACAAATATTAAATCAAAACCTTGATTTTAATCCTGTTTAAATTGTACATATTTTAAGTTGTGCCACATTTAAACTGAACATACTTAAGGTATATACAAACACAGTGACATAATCCTGATAGTTAAATAAATCAGCACAGCCATTATCATGTACTTTTAACATAATCTCTCTTAGCAGTTCCCAGCATCCAGCACAATATCAATAACTACAGAGCAGAGGCTAGGGCACTGGTTCAGTGGGTAAGAGTGCTTGCCCTGCAAGGGTGAAGGCCTGAGGTTGTATGAGTTTGATCCCCAGTACACATGTAAAAACCTGGGCTTGGCCATACACTGCTGTAACCCTAGTCCTGTGGGAAGTGGAAATAGGAGAATCTCTGGGGCTTGCTGGTCAGCCAATGTGACCAAAAATGGCAGCTCCACATTCAGTAAGAGACACCATCTCAAGGAAACAAGCACAAGCTGGACAGTGGAACAGTCAATACTTTCTTTGATCTCTGCACACAGCTTCATGTACACACAACACACATACACAAGTGACTAGAGCACTCATCTCTAGAACTATGCACCCAACCGTACTGCATCTCTGTGCTCTTTGATCTACATCTTACCATCCCCTGACCCACATTCCCAGAAACTACCTTTCATTTTCCCACAGAATAATGACATAATTATTGGCAAGATGCTCAATGAATATATCCTCATGACAAAAAATATTTAAAACAAAATGACTCTATTTCTTAGACACCAAAAGTATTCCCTTAATTTCTTCCCAGCAAAATAGGGAGAAATGTGTGCAAAATGCCTTGTCAAGTCTTTAACTGTATTGAGTTATGCAATAAATTCCTTAACAACTTGTAAGTCTATTATGAAGTCATCTGTTTTCTTCCAGGAAATGGCATAATATTTTCTCAGCAAGTTTAGAGAGAAAAGAAAAAAAAAAGAGGCTAAGAGAGGAGGTTGAGGCAAGCCTGAAGAAAGTCATACAGAAACATGTGACCCATAGTTCAGGTTTTAAGTTCACTTGTCAAAATCCTGACCTAAAATCAAAAATATCTATATGAAATATAGTGTGAAAATAATGTTAGTCTATCTAGTAGATCTCTAAATATTCAGATAATAAAAGAAAAATTGTTAGGTAGAGTGGCTCAACCATGTAATCCCAGACATTGGGAGGTAGAGACAAGAAGATCAGGAGTACAAGTCAGCCTCAGCTATAGCCTTGTTGAGTCCCTTGTCTCGAGAGACCAAAACAAGCAAGCATGGGGACTCACAATTATAATGCTAGCACTTAGGAGGCTAAGGTCAGCTGGGGCCAGAGTGAGATCCTGCCTCAAGAACAACAAAACAAAAAATACCTCAATAGTTTTATAGTAAGTTGCCATATTCTATCTTGTGAAATTATCAAATGTGACAACACTGAGTTTATGAATTATGGTAATAACAGAGCACAATACAAACTCAACTCTACACAAGTACTTACTTTTACAGTTTCTTCTGTGTTAAGTTTACTTCCCTTAACCAAGACAATTTGGAACGGGTTGTTATTGTCCCAAACATGCTATAAAAGAATGAAATACAAAGGTATTTTAATGAAAGAAATGATCATTGTATGCTGGCCATGAAAGTCTATAGATCTCACATTTACTGGCAAAATTATGAACACCTGAAAATTACATATATTCAATTAAACATTACAGGACTGGAGAAATGGCTCAGGGTTAAAGTCACTTACTTGCAAAGCCTGACAGACTGATTCCCCAGTACCCATGTAAAGCTAGATGCACAAAGTGGCACATTTATATGGAGCTTATTTACAGTGGCAGGAGGCCCTGATGAGCCTATATTCTCTCTTCCTCTCATATAATGAATTAATTAATAGAATAAACATATTAAACAAGATACCCACTAGTACTTGGTTTTAATGGCCCTTACTACTAAGGAGAGAAAGCAAGAGAGGGAGGGAGGGAAAAAACTTTGGATAAACCAGAGCATGAGTGAGTTTAAGGACAGCCTGGATTAGAGTGAGTTCCAGGTTAGCCTGGGCTACAATGAGACCCTACCTCAAAAGAAGTTTCAATGTACACAAACAATATTTACTTTATATATACATATTCTGAAAAAATGTGATTGATAAATGTATAATACTAAAATCATTAAATATTAAGAACACAGGCAAATCATATAAAAACACTATTTAAGCTGACAGAAGTGAAGTATACTTTAGTCAGGAGGCTAACGCAGGTTTGCCAGGACTTTGGTGCCAGCCTAAGAGACATAGAAAGTACCAGGTCCGCCTGAGAAAAATAGCAAAACTCCAACTGGAAATTCTAAAGTACACATCTAAACTGTCTCAAAATGGTCACTGAAGTTCTAAATTTAAAGTCTAAGCTAATCTGACAGGATTGGGGAGACCTAAAAAATATAAATGACATAGTTACATTTATTGGTAGGTTGAGCAAGGCAGAAAGCTAATTTTTAAGCAAATGGTGACGTTCTGGCAAATAAATGTACACTAGCTTTCCCAAAAGAAGAAGTGAGCAGAGGAGACTGAGCCTAACCTAACAAAGTCACATGACTGCTGGGGTAACTGAAGGTTAACACATGAAACTTACAGAAATAACTCGTGTTTTCTTTGGTGGTAAAGGAAGAGGAAGGTTGGATGAATTTCTATTTATGGCAGCCTCTATGGCAATCATTTCTTGTTCGTACATTTTCTTGATCTTGCAACATTCCACAAGGATAAAATGAGGCAGGGTTCTGTTCATTACACAGTTTCGGATATACTGAAGTAGCAAGAGAAATTAAGGTACAGATTATCAAACATTTAAATCAACAACAACAACAAAAATAATTTGAATAGCACTGTATATGTGTGTATATATATATACATATATATATATATACACAGAATCTTAACAAAGGGCATAAAATTCAGTTTCCTGCTAAATAAATCTCAGTTCCTTATATTAACTTTATAATTGTTTTTATTTGGGATGGGGGAGTTTTGAGATAAGGTATCGTGTAGCACAGACTGGCCTTGAACTCACAAAGTAAACAGTGTACTCAATTATACTCATGCCTCTGCCTATTGAGGATTGGAAGTACATGGCTACACTGTGAAATCCTGTCCCCCAAAACCCCAACACTAACACACAAAAAAAAAGGATTTAAATTATTACTGACCTCTAATTTGGCACCTACTTCTCTTATAATCAAATCAAATCTTTCTTAGTTGTTTAAAGACAAATCCAGGAACCTAATTTTTTGGTTGTTGTTGTTGTTTTTAGGTTTTGTTTTCCATGCTGAGGACTAAATCTAGAGCACTGTGCTTGCTAGGTAGATGCATGCACCATTTTGTGCATCTGTCTTTACATAGGGAATCAAACTCAGGTTATGTTTTGCAAGCAAGCACCTTAACCACTAAGCCATCTCTGCAGCCCCAGGAACCTATTCTTTTTTAAAAAAATATTTTATTTATTCATTTTCAATCAGAGAGATACAGAGAGAGAGAGAGAGATTGCGCCAGGTTCACCACCTTGTGGGTCTGGCTTATGTGGGTCCTGGGGAATTGAACCCAGGGCCTTAGGCACTGGAGGCAAGTGCCTTAACCGCTGAGCCATCTCTCCAGCCCAGGAACCTATTCTTTTGGAAATGAACCTTGAGGGGAAAGGGATATTGCACTTTACATCTCTTAAGTAAACTCCACTTTACTCAGAGAATAATCTAAGATAGTTTATTACCTTGCACAGAGTACTACTCAAAGAATTTATAATTAAATAAAAATAAACTAGCTGAGCGTGGTGACATATGCCTTTAATCCCAGCACTTGGGATGTGAGTTCAAGACCAGCCTGGAACTACAGAGTGAGTTCCAGCTCAGCCTGGACTAGAGTGAGACCCTACCTCTAAAAAACAAAACAAAAATAGTAATAGCAATAATAATAAACTATCAATGATTAAGAGAGCCTGTCGAAACTTAATGGCTGCAAAATATCTACCACATATGGAAATAAAAATAGGAGCAAAGAAATTAAATATAAATATTACAGATAGAAACTGAAAATTTCTCCAATTACAATGAATTGCAAATAGCTCAGTGACAGAGGACATGCTCAGCATAAGAAAGCTCTAGTCAATCTCCAGCAACCAAAAAAGGTATTGCTTTATTTGTTTTTCATAGCTAATTGATAAGTTTCTATAAAAACAAAAAGGTATAAGAAAGCACTTTTTTATCTGCAAGGAGATGAGAGAGAAAATGAGAATGAGAATATGGGTACACCAGTGCCTCTTGTCACTGCAAATGAACTCCAGACACATGAGTCACTTTACCTGGCTTTATATGGACACTGGGGAATCGAACCAAGGCCATCAGGCTTTGCAAGTAAACACCTTAACTACTGAGCCATCTCTTCAGCCTTAGTTTTTATAATATTCCATGAATGACTGCTCACTTAATCAAATATTTTTACTTTCTCCAGCATATTTCACATTTAAATCATAAAGAAATATGCAAGGTCTGGAGATGACTTAGCAGTTAAGGTGCTTGCCTGCAAAGTCTAATGACCCAGGTTCAATTCCCTGGTACCGACATGAAGCCAGATGAATAGTGTCACATGCATCTGGAGTTTGTTTGCAGTAGCTAAAGAGCCTGATGTGCCCATTCTCTCTCCTCTCTCTCTCTCTCATTGCAAATAAAAAAGTATTTTTAGGGGACAGGGAAAAAAGAAATGGGGGTATATCACAAGACTTGCTCATAAATGTATCTAATTATTAACAATAAATGTGTTTAAAAAACAAAAAGTCCGTAAATTAAAGGTTTTTTTAAATATTTTATTTATTCATTTTCAAGCAGAGAGAGAGAGAGAGAGAGAGAGAGAGAGAGAACCAGGACCACCACCCTGTGGGTATGGCACATGTGGGCACTGGGGAATTGAACCCGGGGCCCTAAGCACTGGAGGTAAGTGCCTCAACCGCTGAGCCATCTCTCCAGCCCAAATTAAAGGTTTTAAAATAAAAAAGTAATAGTAGCAACTATAATAAATTGTGTTAAGAATTTATAATAAAATGATATAATATTAAGATAACCACAAAAGCAAAAATCAAACATACAGATACATGTATTTACATGTAAAAACACTGTGCCCAAGCATGCATCACTTTGGTAAACATGACAAGTATGGTAGAATTACAGACATTTAATTCTGCATAAATTCTTCTGGGTCCCAATGTTCTACTATGGATACACTTCTTTAAAAATAAATTCAAATTAAATACACACACAGAAACACTCTTCTGGTAAAGTACCAGCGGTCTCCATACCTGGAACTGGATGAGTGGGTGGTCACCAAATACATATTCTATTCTCCCGCTGACTTGTAGAACATAGTCACAGGGGCTAGCTTCGTCTTCTTTTCCAATAGTCAAACGTTTTTGAATTGCCAATTCATTTATTTTGATAGGATTCAAATTAGGAGATACTTGAAAACTGAACAGATCCTAAAAAGAGGGAAGGGAGAAAACAGAAGTGGGCAATTTTGTACTTATGCTGGAAAATGACAATTATGGTCAGTTTGTGGTATGCATAGTGAATAATATTTGTGTGCGTGCATCCTTTCCCATTTATACTCCAGTGAATTTTTCTAGTTAATTTTTCTAAATTCTAAAGTACCCACATAAAATTTGCTAAATGTTCTGCTAATTTATAAGTTATCTTACTGTATGTTGACTGGTGCAGGAGCTAAAGTATACAATTAGGTAATTAGTCACATGGATTTTCCAGTGGACATCATTCTTTAATAAAACAGTATAAAACCTGGGGTGGGGCTATAGTCCAGCAGCACACATTTGATTCTAAGCACCAAAAGAAAAAAATTATTAGTGAGAATAAAGTATGTTTGTAACTGGTAGTATTTTATACTAATTAAACCATATATTGATTTTGTGCAATTTTACATATAAAAGAAATATAGAGATCTTTGCTGTGTGTGTGTGTGTATATATATATACACACATACCTGAGGATTAAACCTAGGCCTTGTCAAGTGCCCAACTCATTGCAGTTTTATGTGCATGTTCTAAAGAGTTTTTAACTAGTGCTGTGAATATAGCTCAGTCAATAGAGTGCTTTCTTAACATGCTTAAAGCCCTGGATTCCATTCTTAGCATCACACATAGAACCTGGAATGAGCTGGGCGTGGTGGCACACGCCTTTAATCCCAGCACTCGGGAGGCAGAGGTAGGAGGATTGCCTTGAGTTCAAGGCCACCCTGAGACTCCATAGTGAATTCTAGGTCAGCCTGGACTAGAGCGAGACCCTACCTCAAAAAACCAAAACCAAAAAAAGAAAGAAAACTTGGTATGGAGGTGCATGCTTGGAGGTAGTTGAAGGCAAGAGGTTCAGAAGGTTAGGATCATCTGCTCTCTAAATATGGGATACATAAATAACAATGGAGGGCATCAAAATGTGGTGTTATATACCTTTAATGTCAGCACTAGAAAGGCTGAGGTTGGAGAATTACCATGAGTGCCAGGCCCCACTGGAACACTGGAACTACAGGGAGACCCTGCCTCAAAAGAAGGCTAAGCAGTTAAGGGCGCTTGGCTGGAGAGTATGCTGGCTCGGATTTGATTCCCAAGTACCTATGTAAAGCCAGATACACAAAGTGGTACATGTGTCTGGAGTTTGTTTGCAGCTGCAAGAGGCCCTGGCAACCACACAAACATATACAATACTCTCAACCCTCTCTGATCGTAAATAGATATATTTTTAAATCGAAGATACATTACTTTATCAGTTTTTCTTTTTTTTTTTTTTTTTTTTTTTTTTTTTTTTTTTTTTGGTTTTTCGAGGTAGGGTCTCACCCTAGCCCAGGCTGACCTGGAATTCACTATGTAGTCTCAGGGTGGCCTTGAACTCATGGCGATCCTCCTACCTCTGCCTACCGAGTACTGGGATTAAAGGCGTGCGCCACCACGCCTGGCTCAGTTTTTCTTTTATTTCTCCTGTTTAAAATATATTTTTAGTTGAAGGAGACAGTTAAAGGCACTTGCTTACAAAGCCTGCTGGCCCAGGTTCAATTCCCCAGTACCCATGTAAAAGCCAGATGCACAAATTGGTGCATGTGTGGGAAGTTCGTGAGCAGTGTCAAGAGGCCTTACTGAGCCCATACATCCTTTCTCTCACTCCCCTACAACCCATTAAGAAGAAATTTTTAAAAATTTTTAAAGATTTTAAAAATCTTTACTTATAAGCAAAAAGAGACAGGCACAGAGAGAATGGGAGTTCCAGGGTCTTTAGCTGCTGCAAAGGAACTCCAGATGCAGGCACCACTCTGCATCTGGCTTTATATGGGTACCGTGGAATCAAACTAGGGTGGTCAGGTTGATACGGATTGGGATACGGGGTGTGGGGAAGGGTTAGAATTAAGATAACCCCCAGGAAAAATCTTAATGCACCCCAAGTTCAAAGAATATCTGAGCTCTTGTCTATAAAGAATTAAAATCATAAAATATAGCTTTAAAATTGAGGGAGGAGCTTGGAGTAGTAGCGCATGCCTTTAATCCCAGCACCTGGAAAGCAGAGGCAGGAGGATCACCTTGAGTTCAAGGTCAGCCTGGGACTACAGAGTGAGTACCTAGTCAGCCTGGGTTAGAGTGAGACCCTATCTCAGAAAAATTGAGGGAGGAATGTTTTGTTTTTCACTTTATTTTCTTTTTGACAATTTCACACATACAAATCATGTATTTTGATCATATTTACTCATTACCTTCTCTTATTCCTCTCCCACACCTACTAAACCCCTCTTCTTCCCACCTGGTCCCCATCCTACTTTCAAGTATTTTCCATTTGACCCACTGAGCTAAATTAGGGTTGCTTGCATGAGCAATGGTTGGATGGGAGGATTATTTACTGGAACATGGGCAAATTACCTGTGGCTGAAAAACATAACCCTTCCTCAGAGGGATGTAATTCTATAAATCAGTTCTGTGCTATTACAGTGCATCACGACATCATATATGTACGAAGATATCAGTTAATCCTCCTTTGTAACCATACTTAGTAAGAATAAAAGAGGCCAATGTGGTGGTTCACAAGTTTAATCTAAGCACTTGGGAGGCAGAAGTAGGAGGATGTGAGCGTGAGGCCACCATAAAACTACATTGTGAATTTCAGGTCAGCCTGGACTAGAGGGAGACCTTACTTAGAAAAACAAGACAAAACAAAACAGCAATCAGGTTAAAATAAAAAAAAAAAATCAAAGGTTCGTTATAAAATATATTTTAAAATAAAAATTTAAAAATACATATATGCTAGAAAAATGGCTCAGCAGTTAAGAGCACTTCCTGTGGAAGCATGAGAGTTTAATCTCCAGAAACATCTGGGTGTGGTCATGCACAACTATAACCCTAATCCCATAGGAAAGCAAGAGACCTAAGAATCACAAAAGCTCATGAAAAAACAAGCTGGGATCAGTAAGAGACCGGCTTAAATAAGAATGGGTGAAAAAGCAATGCAGGTTCCACCCTAGCCACCACCTGCATACATCATACCACCTTACACACATACAGACACACACACACACAAAAAAAATTTTAAGTATGTATGTACACATATACAATGCTACCTGGCTATTTTCAAAATGAACAGCCACAATTAGCTTTCCTCCATACAGTTTATCTTCCAAGTTTTCAAGGACGGAAGGCTCATGCTCTGGTGGATAGGTTTGCTTCAACCAATCAATCCATGATAATCCCACAAGAGACTGAATCTTTTCCTCACTGAATTTGCGCATTTTTCTTCGAAATTCATTCACTTCAGGATCCTTCAAGGCATCAAATTCATGCAGACCTAAATAAATTTTATAAAGATGTCATTTTTTTAAGAGCTAATAAGAGAGAACACAAAATATTACCAACAAAAACTAATTTAAGGGTTGGAGAGACGGCTCAGCGGTTAAGGCACTTGCCTCCAGTGCCTAAGGCCCTGGGTTCAATTCCCCTGTGCCCACATAAACCAGACCCACAAGGTGGTGCTCGCTCTCGCTCTCGCTCTCTCTCTCTCTCTCTCTCTCTCTCTCTCTCTCTCTCTCTCTCTGCTTGAAAACAAATAAATAAAATATTTTTTAAAAAAGATAGTCTCTATTTGAAAAAAAAAACTAACTTAAATGCTGGATGTGGAGACCTGCATCTATACTCTTAGCACTTTAAGGTGGGAAGATCACTATGAGTCTGAGGTCAGCCTGGGCTAGACTGAGATCCTAAGACAGATGAGATACAAATTTCAAATAAAGAAGACAAGCATACCATTGGATGTCTAAACTATACAAACTTAAAATCTTATATAGAAATGTAGATCGGGGAGCTGGAGTAATGGCTCAGAAGTTAGAGGCATTTGCTTGCAAAGCCTACTGTTCTGAGTTCGATTCCCCAGTACTCACATAAAGTTGGTCCTACAAAGTGGTGCATGCATCTGGAGTCATGTATAGTGGCAAAAAAACACAGACTGGGCACACCTTTAATCCTAGCACACTGGAGGCAGAGGTAGGAGTATTGCCAGGAGTCAAGGCCATCCTGAGACTACATAGTGAATTCCAGGTCAGCCTGGGCTAGTACCTCAAAAAACAAAACAAAAATAAATGCAGACTGGTTATCAGCCAAACTGAGTGAAGTAGTGCATCCCTATAATCCCAATACTCTGAAATAGAGGCAGCAAGAGTACTCCAAGGTCAAGGCCAGTTTAGTGTACATCTCAAGTTCCAGGCAAGCCAGGTAAGACCATATCACAATGAAACAAAACACAGACAAAAATTAATGAAATTCATAATATGAAATTTAAAAACACACTATAAAAATATTTTCTTTATAAACCAAGTAATCACATTTAAAATATGAGAAAGGCTAAGAATCCAATAACTGTTTTAGGCCAGGCATGGCAATGCATGCCTTTAATCCCAGCATTTGGGAGGCAGAGTAGGAGAATCACTACGAGTTTGAGGACAGCCTAGAACTACCAGAGTGAGATATCCAAGTCAGCCTGGACTAGAGTGAGACCCTACCTCAAACAAACAAACAAACAAAAAAAAGAGCCAGGTGTGATGGCATGCGCCTTTAATCCCAGTACTCCAGGAAGCAGAGGTAGGAAGATCATCATGAGTTTAAGGCCAGCCTGAGACTACATAGTGAATTCCAAGTCAGCCTGGCTAGAGTGAGACCCTACCTCGAAAAAAGATTTAGTGGGCTAGAGAGACAGCTCAGCGGTTAAGGTGCTTGCCTGCAAAGTCTATGACCCAGGTTCGATTCCCCAGGACCCATGTAAAGCCAGACGCACAAAGAGGCACATGCGTCTGGAGTTTGTTTGCAGTGGCTGAAGGCCCTAGGGCTTCCATTCTCTCATCTCTGTTTGCTTGCAAATAAATAAAAATATTTTTTAAAAAACCATCATAAGAAAATTTTGAGGTCAACCAAGATAAAAATATAATTCTTGCACACTGAGGAATATTCAAGGGCCTATTTATTTGATCCATTGAAATTAAAAATAAAATTTAAGGCAATACGGCAGGTTCATGAAGAATATTTAAAGGAAAAAAAACAAGTTATTAAGTTACAACTTTGCAGGTCTGGGAAGATTGCTCAGTGGTTAAAGACACTTGCTAGCAAAGCCTGCTAGCCCATGTTACAATCTCAAGTTACACGTGTAAACCAGATGCAAAATGTGGCAAGAGGCTCAGATCTGCAGGAGATAAGGTGCAGGAGTGGGTGAGTATAGGAAGAGGCAGAAGAAATATTAAGCATTTTTTTTAATCTTGAGCTGGGGAAATTGCTCAGCAGTAGAAGATGCTTTTTTGTGAAGTCTGCTGGCCAAGGTTCAATTCACCAGTACCCACACAAAGCCACACACAGAGAATGGCTCATGTGTCTGATTTCAGAGGCAAGAGGGCCCAATGCACCTAAACACATGCAAATAAAAATAATTTTTAAAAAAAAATCTGTGCCTTTCTGTTCTTTTCTATGAGCCTACAGCTGGTCTTAAAAGGTAAAATTTTAGCCAGGCGTGGTGGTGCACGCCTTTAATCCCAGCACTTGGGAGGCAGGGATAGGAGGATCACCATGAGTTCAAGGCCACCCTGAGACTACATAGTGAATTCCAGGTCAGCCTGGACTAGAGCGAGACCCTACCTCGAAAAACCAAAAAAAAAAAAAAAAAGGTAAAATCTTGGGGGCTGGAGTAGTTCAAGGTACCTACTTCTAAAGCCTGACAGCTTAGGTTCAATTCCCCATATCCATATAAAGCCAAGAACAAAGTAGCACATATGCCTGGAGTTCATTTGCAGTGGCAGGAGGCCCTGGCATGCCCATTCTCTATCTTCCCCCTCTAAAATAAAATAAAAGTCATACTTCAAATAACTTTCACCAAGTATAGCTTCCCTCTGGCTGGGAACCTTTTTGGGGTGGGGGAGATAAAAATCTTGGTGGGTATGGTGATGCATATCTAAAATCCTAGCACTAAGGGGGCTAAGGCAGAAGATTTAGATTTTGAGGCCAGCCTGGCCACATAGTAAGTTCTTGTGACCAAAGAAAAGAGAAGAGAAACCTGATTTTTTTTTTTAAAAAGTCAAGATACATCCATATACTACGCTTGCTGTACAGCCTGAAAACTTGGGATCCGCAGGATCACATAAAAGCTGGGTGAGGTTGGGCATTCTGTCATGCCAGTGCTGGAGAGGTGGAGACAAGCAGATCCCAGAGACAAACTGCCAAGCTAATCCAGTTGAATGGGTAAGTTCTGGGTTCACTGAAAGGCCCTGATTCAAAGCATAAAATGAAAAGTAGTAGAAGGAGTCACCTGACATCAACCTCTGGCCTCCACACAGACGCATGAACATGTATATACACATGCACAAGCACCACATATACATACCCATGAAAGCATTTTCAGTATTTACAAAATTAAAATTGACCTTATAATACATTTTGTTAATTATATCAGATATATTTTTTAAAATATTTTTGTTTATTTCCATGTGTTTGTGTGTATATGGGTGTGCCAGTGTTTTTGTCACACTGAAAACCAACATTAGATGCATACACCAGTGTTTGTATCCCATTTTTAAAAAATATTTTATTTATTCATTTTTCAAGCAGGGGGGGGGGATGCACCAGGGCCACCACCTTGTGGGTCTGGCTTATGTGGGACCTGGGGAATTGAACCCGGGGCCCTAGGCACTGGAGGCAAGTGCCTTAACCACTGAGCCATCTCTCCAGCCCTTGTATCCCATTTTATATAGATGCTGGGGAACTGAGCCCGAGCTTTCAAAGCAAGTGCCCATAACCATTAAGCTATCTCCCCACCCCTAGAAATAATTTAAGAGGAAGAAAATGTGTCAAATTAGCACTTTTATATAAATGCAAAAATATAAAACCACAGAACATGCATAGATTTATTTTTAATGTCTTTATTTATTCATTTGCAAGCTGAGAGAGGGCCTACAGCTTCTGCAAACAAACTTCAGATATATGTGTCACTGTGTACATCTAGCTTTATGTGGGTACTGGGGAATGGAACCTAGGTCTGTTAGGCTTTGCGGGCATGTGCCTTAACCTCTGAGCCATCTCTCCAGCCCAATTTCTATTTTTGAAAGATTATCTGAGGTGACACTATTGGTAGTCATAGTATTAGGGAGAAAGGCACAGTGAATAAATTGCTACTTTTTTTCTTCTGAGGAAAGGACTCACTCTAGTCCAAGCTGCCCTGAAACTCACTCTCTAGCCTCAAGATGGCCTCAAACTCACAGGACTCCTACCTCAGCCTCCTGAGTGTTGGGATTAAAGGCATGAACCCTTGTGCCTGGCTAAATTGTCACTTTCATTTTATAAAACAATCTATATACTACACTATGTATTATTTTCTTTTGTTGATTGTTTCATGGTGTTGGTGATCAAATTCAGGCTTTGTACATTTCAGATAAGCACTAAATTACTTCCCCAGCCTTTTGAAAAGGCTCTTAACTGTGAAGCTGGTGAACTGGTGGCGCACGCCTCTTTAATCCCAGCACTCAGAAGGCAGAGGTAGGAGGATCGCTGTGATTTCAAGGCCACCCTGAGACTACATAATGAATTCCAGGTCAGCCTGGGCTAGAGTGAGACCCCACCTCGAAAAACCAAAAAAAAAAAAAAGCTCTTAACTGTGTACAGTCCAGGCTGGCCCAGCCTCCTAGGTGCAGGGTGTGGTGTGTGCTTGTAACCAAAAAGCCAGCTAGATGAGCCACATTATTTACTTACAGAGAATAATTAAAAGCAAGCATTAAAACTGCCGATAATAATAAAAATTAAAATGTCTGGGCTGAAGAAATGGTTAAAGGCACTTGGTTGCAAAGCCTGATGGCCTGGGTTCAATTTCCCAGTACCCACATAAAGACAGATGCGCACAGTAGCAATGTATCTGGAGTTCTTCTTCAGTGGCAAGAGGCCCTGATGTGCCCATTCATAGTCTCATTAATTCTTTCTCTGATTGCAAATAAATATATTTTAAAAATAAAATGTTTATGTTGTAACTGGGTGAAATGACACATCTTTGTAATGCCAGCAGTCAAGAGGCAAGTTTTATTCCAGCCCAGATTATACAGTGAGATCCTATTTTTGTTAATAGCTTTACATGTGTAATAAAAATACAGTACTGCAAGTTAGCTATTTAGAACTTCTTTCCAACTGCTTTACAGATAAAAGAATAGGTATTACATGTAATGAGACTAAAATGAGCAGGAAAGAATAAATATCCATATCTAAGATGGCCATACTTCTTTAATCCCAGCACTGGGGAGGCAGACATAGAAGGATCACTGAGAGTTTGAGGCCACTCTGAGACTAAAGAGTAAATTCCAGGTCAGCCTGGGCTAGATCAAGACCTTACCTCAAAAAACAAAAATGAAAAAAATTTTACATATGTGTGTGTGTGTGTGTGTGTGTATAAAACTAAAATGAAACCCTTTATCTACCTTTGCCTAATACAAATCATGTCTAATCTACCTTCTTCATTGTGGGGGATTGAGATAGGGTTTTGCTACATGACTCAGACTAACCTCAAATTCAAGGTACTCCTCCTGCCTTGGCCAGAGTGCTGGGATAACAGGTGTAACACAACACCAAATATGGCTCCAACCCACCTTCTAAATGTTTCTAAACTCTGTCCACTTTTCTTGGTTCCTGCAGCCATAACCTAATCCTAGCCATCATCAACTCTCCTCTGGATTACTTACTGTCTAAATTTTTCAATCATTTCTCTACTAGAAGACTTAATCTCTCTAATTCATTCTCTACAATCCAAAAAATCTTTTTTAAATGCAAATTTGAACATGCCACTTCCCTGCTTAAATTACTTCAACAGAGTTTCCCAGGAAACAGAAGTGAGCCAAAAGGCCAAGGCCAGGTGACAGTAACTAAGCTAAGGCTACTCACAAAGTGCACTGAAGATGAATGCCAGATAACTTGATCTCACCTAAAATGATAGTAAAGTATTTCAGTTACTGAACTTTCAGCAAGTAGGCCTCTTGAAAGTCATGAACTTCATTAGAAAGGTTTTCTTGTGTGAAAAATGAGTTTTGCCAAGTCATTCTTCTGATATCAGGGAAAAAAAAAATCCAGCACAACCAGGATAAAATGAATGTTCCCTGGCTAAACAACCCAAGTCTATTTGCGTCACTGAAATGACACATGGATTTTGAGGAGTGCCGCAGGTTCCATTTCTTTCCAGCTCAAATCTATTAGTAGCTATTTTGAGAGATAATGATGAATCTATTGGATTAATTAAATTTTTAAAAATATTTTTATTTACTTTCAAGCAGAGTGAGATACCTTAACCGAATTCCATTTCTCCAGCCCCTAGATGTGGTTTTATTTTGTTGTTGTTGTTGTTGTTGTTTTTCTGAGGTAGGGTCTCACTCCAGCCCAGGCTGACCTGGAGTTCACTATGCAGTCATGGTGATCCTCCTACCTCTGCCTCCCGAGTGCTGGCAGTAAAGCGTACACTACCAAGCCCAGCAGCTAGATGTTTTTAATGATCCATCACCAAGTGAACTAATGAGCAAACTGCACTTGATTGTGAACAACAAACGGTCCACCATTCAGTGCTCTGGTCATGATCTGGTCATGAGAGTGGCTGTATCAACTATGGTTGTCTTTCTGTTATAATTTGATGCATACAATATTAAGGGGAAGGGAGGGAGGGGAAGCTTAGTAGATTCCCAAGTGCTCATAAAGAGTAAATCTCTTTTTAATACGGCCTGATGACTCCATGCTCTGCAGCTAACTTGCTACTTTCCCTAGCCCTGTCTTTAAACCCAACCACTGCCAACTACTTTTGTTCCAACTAGGCTATCCTTTCAATATCATTCCCTTTGCTGTTCTTTCCTCCATCTCCTTTCACACACCAAAAGTAGCAAAAATAAATTAATAATTTCCAGTTTTATGAATAAGGAGCTCTGTTCATGTGGCTTGTGAAAAATATTAAAATCAATACTAATTTGCAGCTAGAAGAATAGTTCAGTGATAGTATGCTTGTCTACCATGCATGAGGCCCTAGGCATGATTTTCAGGATCACAAACACCAAAAAAAAAAAAAAAAAAAAACCAATAACTTAGGCTAAAGAATTTAATTTTAAACCTAGTTAATGGGGGAGGGATAATGACAGGGTCTCATATAGCCCAGGTTGGCTTTGATGCTTAGCTTAGGATGGTCTTGAACTTCTTCCCCTTATCTCTACCTCCTTGACGTTGAAATTACAGGCAAGCACTATCACACTCAGTTTTATATGGTGCTGGAGATTGAACCCAGAACCTCACACATGCTAGGCAGGTACTCTACTGTGACTATGCAACATCCCTAGCCCTAACTAGTTAATTTTCTACATGCCTTCTCCTAAGAAAATGATAGCAGGGCTGGAGAGATGGGTGGCTCAGCAATTAAAGGCACTTCCTTTCAAAACCTAATAGCCTGGGCTGCATTCCCCACTACCCACATAGAGCCAGACGCATGACATGCCTCTGGAGTTTATTCACAGTAGTGGAAGGCCCTGGCCTGCCCATACTCATTCTCTATTTGCCTCTCTCACAAATAAAAATATTTTTTAAAAACGATAGCCTATCTTACTGAATAATTTACAGCCAAATACAATAGAAGGCCTAATTCACCCTGAGTACAATTTCCCATCACCTAAGTAAGCAGCTGGGCCTGGCCACAAACACCTATAACCCCACTTGGGTGAAGAACAGAGATCACTGACTCACTGGGACTTGCAGGGAGATGATATAGCAGCTCTGGCTTCAGTAAGAAACTGTCTCACCACCTTTAATCCCAGCACCAGGCAGACAGAGGTAGGAGAATCACTGTGCATTTGAGGCCAGCCTGAGACTACACAGTGAATTCCAGGTCAACCTGGGCTAGAGAGAGACCCTACCTTGAAAAAATAAACAACAGGGGAAAAAAAGGAGGGGAGAGAAAGAAATTCTGTCACAAGGAAGCACATGGATATGAATGTTGAGGTATGCCCCAACATTCTTCTCTAGCCTCTGCAAATGCATGCACAGAGGCACATGCATCTGCAATGTGCATATACCAAACAACCCACACCTACTACATAGACTCATGCCCCTACCAAGGCCAAAACCCCCAGTGACCTAACAATTGGCTTATGCTAAACAGATTATGAAAATCCTACAGATTGCCAGACAGACTGGCCAGTGACTATAGTTCCACAACTAAGGAATGACAAGATGGGAGAGCCACTTAGGCCTGGAAGGTGGAGGCCAGGACAACATAACAACATACAGCAGTTGGGTGGAGGCGGGGAGCTAGGATTCATCCTAGGGCTTTGCTGAAGCACTCAACCATTGCAGTACATCCCCAGCATGCTTTTGAAACTTTTACTATGAGATTGGATCTCAAAATTGCAAGGTTGTCCTTTCAAAGTCATACTCTGCCCAAGCACAACTCAATTTGTAATCCTACTGCCTCAGCCTCTCAAGTAGCTGAGATTACAGATCTAAACTGACACTAGACTCAGCTCAAACCTTTTTTTTTTCAGAATGCTAACAAAATCTTCTGTTTGAGTTAAAAAAAAAAAAAAACTGGATGCTGCAGAAAATAATGCAGGGGTGCCATGCCCTTTCAAGAGAGGATACAGCAACTCAGAATAATTATTTAGAATAAGCATATAATAAGTATAGAAAATAAAATATCAGGCAGATCTCTCAACAGGAAATGATATTTTTAGCCTGTTCACCACAGTTACGTTGTAAAAGTTCTATTGTTTTCTTTGGAGAGGGGAGGTAGCATCCTTGCTCCTGAAGTGAAACTAAAATAATTGTTTATTGTTTTCCCAGGAGGCATGACCTCACTAAGCCCTGGTCACAGTCATAACAGACAAATCAGTCACTGAAAAAATTGATTTGTTAGGTATTAAAGTGAAAGTTCATTCTAAAATTAAAAAAAAAAAACAGCCTTCCTAAATAAATGTCAACTCTTAGAATATGATCTTAAAGCCAACTTTTCAAGAAATGTTGAATACTTTAAAGTTAAGGACATATAAACTGCTTATGTGATAAACAATGTTTATATCTGGATCAAACTTGTACAATACAATATACAAAAAATTATACAATAAGCCACATATACTGCAAAGGTAAGGCTAACAGATAAACAAAAAGATTGGGCCAAGTGAGGAGGTGTACACCTTTAACCCCAGCACTTGGAGGCAGAAGGAGGAACATTTCTGAGTTTGAGGCCATCCTGGGACCAGTGAGTGCCAGGTCAGCGTGGACTGGAGTGAGACACTATTCCGAAAATACCAAAAGAGTAATTTAGATAGTCTTGGTTGGATTCCCCAGTACTCCAAGTAAATTCAGATGCACAAAGTTGTACATGCATTTGTTTGCAGCAGCAAGAGGCCCTAATGCACCCATTCACTTTCTAACTTTCACTTAGTTTCTTTCTCTCCCTCCCCCTCCCTCCCTCTCCCTCTCTCTCTCTCTCTCCCTCCCTCCCTCCCTCCCTCCTCTCTCTCTCTCTCTCTCTCTCTCCTTACACATATATAGGGGAAACAAAATTTCCTTTGGTTTTCAAGGTCAGGTCTTGCTCTAGCCCAGGCTGACATAGGATTCATTATATAATCTCAGACTGGCCTTGAACTCACGGTGACCTATATCTGCCTCTAGAGGCGTGGATTAAAGGAGTTCATCAGCATGCCCGGCAAGAAAAGAAAGAAAAGAAGAGAAGAGAAGAGGGGAGGAAAGAGAGGAAAGAGAAAAGAAAGAGGAAGAAGGAAAGAGTTAAGAGGAAAAAGGAAAGGAAAAGGGAAAGGGAAAGGGAAAGAGAGAGAAAGGAGGGAAGGAGAGAAAAAAAAGAGAGAGATTAAAAACAAAAAAGGACAGGTGGAGATGTGGTTCTATTGGTAGTGCTAGCCCAGCCTAAAGAAAGTACTGGGTGGAGTCCATCACACCATAAAATTGGGCACAGTTGGGCAAGCCTGTAATAGAAAAGTCAATCAGCTTAAAGTCTTAGCTGACAGTTATATATAAAATATATTCCTATTAGAAAGGTATTAATATATATTAAGGGGGCAGGAGAGATGGCTCAGCAGTTAAGGCTCTTGCCTGCAAAGCCTAATGACCCATGTACGGTTCCCCAGTGCCCATGTATAGCCAGATGCACAGAATGGCTTGTACGTCTGGAGTCTGTCTACAGTAGCAGGAAGCCCTGGGGCTCTCATTCTCTGTCTCTCTCTGCTTGCAAATAAATAAATTAAAATAATTTTTTAAAAGATATATACTAAGGGGCTGGAGAGATGGCTCAGCAGTTAAGCACTTGCCTACAAAGCCTAATGACCCAGGTTGGTTTCCCCAGTACCACATAAAGCCAGATACACAAAGTGGCACATGTATCTGGAGTTCATTTGCAGCAGATGGAGGCCTTGGCCTGCCCATATTCTTTCTCTTTTTCCTTGCAAATAATTTTTTAAAACATTATATATATAACAAATGCATCTTAGGACTAGGAAAATGGCTCAGTGGTTAAAGACACTTGCTCACAAAGCCTGTTGGCCAGGATTTAATTCTTAAGTCACCCTTGTAAGCCAGATGTAAAAATGGACACAAGGACTGGTATTTGCAGGGCCCTTACACACACACACACACACACACACACACACACACACACACACGCAAATAAATTTTTTTAAATTATTTTAAGTCAGGCGTAGTGACACATGCCTTTAATCCTAGCATTTGGGAGGGGGAGAGAGGAGGACAGCTGTAAATTTAAAGCCAGCCTGGAACTATAGAGTGAGTTCCAGGTCAGTCTGGGCTAGATTGAGACCCTACCTTGAAATAGCCAAAAAGAAAAAAAAAATGTATCCTTTAGAAAAGGGTTTGTCAGACCTTTCTGTATAGTACTATATGCCTATAATTCAGGCACTCAGGAAGCTGAGGGAGAAAAATTAAAAGTTCAAAGCTTACCTGCACTACATAATATATTGGAAGCCAACCTGAGTCATATATAATGAGACTGTATATAGGGGAAAGGGAATGGCTCAAACTATCTGAGATAAAGGAACAGCTTTTTCTTTTCCCTTAATCAAGCACAAATAATTGGTAAACTAAAAATATACTGATAAGAAAAAACATAAATTGCAAGCTCTTGAGTACTACAGCAATATCACATTGCTAGTGGAGCTCCTAACATTTTCCCTCAATTCTGTGCAGATCTTATCCTCACTTGTACACTGCTGGTCAATGGCAAAACAATGCCCTAGAATACACTTACTACATACTTACACATAGAGCAATAGTTATGCTAAGAATCCATAATGACAGCTTTTAAATTACCTTTTCCTATAAGGACTCCAATTTTTGAGTCCAGTTTTTCCGCTGGGTCACAACTTCTAGTCACTAATTTTAGAACTGGAAGAAAAGGTCTGACATCACAAAGTCTTCGTGTTTCATCTTCAAGCTCCTCATATACAGCAGTTTGATTCACACATGCAAACATATAGGAGTCAATTTCCATAAGGAGGTTAAACATTGGGTAATTGTGAACTTGCTTCCATAACATCTGCAAGAAAAAATATTAAGCCATTACCTGAAATGGAAGCACTGGCTGGAGAGTAAAGAATATGTGCGGGGATGCCTCCACAGCACAGCAGAGTCCGTAAAATCAAAACTCATATGATGAAGCCAAATGTATAGTAGGAAGGCCCTGCTCATTGAACACTAGAATTACAGAATAGTATAAAACAGTGAAAACAGATATAAAAAACTGACACAGTGATGTGGTGGCACACACCTTTAAAAATCCCAGCACTTGGGAGGCAGAGGTTCCAGAAGGATGGCCTTGAGTTCGAGGCCACCCTGAGACTACATAGTGAATTCCAGGTCAGCCTGGGCTAGAGCGAGAGACTACCTGGGGTGGGGGGGAGAGTCTGACATGGAAAGCCATGCCAAATAAATTAAATTTTGGGTTTTATTTTATTTTTCAGGCAAGGTTTCACAACATAACAGAGCAGGCTGACCTGGATTGTCCTTAAACTCACAGCAATTCTTCTACCTTACCCTCCCAAGATTTTGGGTTATGAACCATCACATAATGTATGACTCAATTTTATTTTGTAAACAGCAAATGAAAAGAGGTTATGGCCCAGCGTTGTGGCACACACCTTTAATCCTAGCACTTGGGAGGCAGAGATAGAAGGATCACTGTGACTGGGAGGCCAGTCTGGAACTACACAGTGAGTTCAAGATCAGCTTGTGAGACCCTATTTCAAAATAAATAGACAGATAGATAAATGAGATTATGTAGGACATTATTATGTGTTTATAAAGTTAAAAGGACACAAAATATGCAAATGAGATTATTAAAAGCTAACTATCTATGAAGGTTAAGAGCTAATTATAACTTTCACATTTAACTTTCCTAAAAACATTGTATCTTCTAGAGGGACTAAGAAAACAATCAAACAAACAAAAAAAGAATAAAAATACCATAATAAAGCTGTGTATGGGGGGCATGCCTTTAATCCCAACACTCAGAAGGCTGAGGTACAAGGATATCCATGAGTTCAAGGCCAGCCTGGGCTACAGAGTGAGTTGTGGGTCAGTCTGGGGTTGAGTAAGACCCTGACTGGGGGGTGGAGAAGAAAACATCATAATGAAACCTAATTCTAGGGCTAAAGAGATGGCTCAGTGGTTAAAGGCACTGGCATGCAAAGCCTGATGGGCCAGGTTTGGACTTCCCAGTACCCACTTAAAGCCAGCTGCACAAAGTAGTGCATGCATCTGGAGATCATTTGTAGTGACAGGAGGCCATGGTAAGCCTAGACTTACTCTCTCTACATATGTCTCTGTTACTCTTTCCCTCAAATATAATGAAAATATTTTTGTTTTCTTTTTTTTGGTTTTTCAAGGTAGGGTCTTGCTGTAGTCTAGGCTGACCTGGAATTCACTTGTAGTCTCAAAGTGGCCTTGAACTCACAGTGATCCTCCTACCTCTGCCTCCTGAATGCTGGGACTAAAGGCGTGCGCCACCACACCTGGCTAAAAAAAATTTTTTTTTAAAAAAGTAAGCCTAATTCTTTATAAGCTAATAAAAAAAATAGTTAATTAAAAATTTATACAGGGGGTTGGAGAGATAGCTCGGCAGTTAAGGTGCTACTCAGCACCCACGTAAAGCCAAATGCACAAAGTGGGCATCCATTCTATCTTCTATCTCTCTCTGCTTGCAAATTAAAATTATACATTCTAATGAAAAATTAAAATTGAGCAGTGTGTGGAGACCATGCCTGTAATCCTAGCACTTGGCAGATGAAGGCACAAGGAACAGAAGTTCAAAGTCACTCTCAGCTACGAAGAAGTTAAGAGGCCAGCCTGTCTCAAAACAACAAACACGTAAAGCACACTTCATCAACTTCATACAAAATTAGCTTTTGTATTGCACACTTTTCTCTTCACTGTGAGTATTCTTGCTAGTATTTTTCTGTCAGGATAAGCATCATCATCACCATTCTCCTGAATAAAGGAAGGTAAGAGTCATCAAACAATACCCAGAGATCCTGCTAGATCCAGAATGGTAACCAGCTGCCAGATGGTAGCATGTGTAGCACTGGAAGGTGTTGCATGAGCTGCCGGGGGAAATTGGTCGATGATATTTGAAGAAAGCAGAGACCACTGATATACAATATAGACAGTTGTCACAAGAATGCTGAACACACATATGAACATATGGAAGAGACCAGCAAGTCAACAAATGCTCATCTGTGCAATAGTGGCACTAAACCGAGGAGGGTATTCAACGGCTTACTGATTGGCTGAGAGATCCCCTTAGTGACAAGGAACCCTTAACTGGAACTGGGATCAATGGCAAAATCGTATGGGAACCAAGAACCTGGGCTCCTAGGGGAAATTCCCACTACAAGAGAGCTACAGAGAGGCTATGCCCATTAGGAACTAGCCAAAATAGCAATGTTGTCTCATTTAACCTATATTGATCTCACTCTCCAATGGAGATTCTGTTTGCATTTTTCAGAAGGCAGTGAGAGCCGGGGACAACTCAGTTCCACCAACAAGACATTGGATGATGGCTGACATCCTGGCAGGAGACAAACACACCTAGCCTTCCCACAGGGCCCAAATGAAACCTATGATAAAGCGATGATACAAACAGGAGACCAATCACCACAGCAAATCTGATAACCCATGGAAGGTCAATGAAGACAGACACCAACGATACCCAACACAACCCAGGGCAAAGATACAGAGATACTTAAGATTTCAACAATAAAGCAGACTTAAAACTCGCCCACTATGACTCAGGGAACTGAGTGGAAGAGGGGGCAGAAAGAATGTAAGAGCCATAGTGAGGGAGAATATCCAAAGACATTGCCCCCCTCAGCAACAATACACAAAGGGGGAAGAAAAAAAAGAAAGGAAGGAAGGAAGGAAGGAAGGAAGGAAGGAAAGAAGGAAGGAAGGAAGGAAGGAAGGAAGGAAGGAA
>PVHP010014624.1:0-38800 GCA_004024765.1 Zapus hudsonius
AAGCCTCCAAATGCAATTCTCTCTGCACTGAGCATTTCCAAATTCTCACCAGAATCGTCCATAAAACTTGGCTTACCGCTCTGGAAGGCATCTTTAGTTGCAAGTACCAAATCCATGTCCATTCCTCCAGCACACAAGTTCCAGAAGATCAAAATCCACATGGTCAGATTCATCTCAGAAGTTAAGGGAAAAAAGGCTGGCCCCTTTTCACAGATCCAAGCAGAGACAGACAGAAGCCCAGCACCAGCACCACAAGCAAGCACACTGTAACACACTGATTCACAAAATGCAGAACTCCAGGTCAGGGTTCTGGCTCTTCTTTTACATATCTATCTTTAGTATTTTACATCCAAATTAGAAAGGGTCAGTCCCCAGGAGGCTAGGCCAAAGTGATATTTCCTCTAGCCAAAAGCCTGGAGACAATTAATAATTTTAATAAATCCTTAATTCTTTTGGGGGACATTATTCAAACTACCACAATATTTAAGACTTAAAAAAAAGAAACTGAAAAAAAGAGAAAAAGAAAACAAATGCCAATGAATGCTGGTGAGGATGTGGAAAAATAGAATCCTTTCTATACTGTTAGTGGGAATATAAACTGGTACAGCATTGTGGAAAGCAGTGTGTCGGTTCCTGAGACAGCTGAAAATAGATTTATCATATTACCCAGCTATAATACTCCTTGGCATATATCCTAATGACTCTACACTCTATCCTAGAGATACTTGCTCTTCCATGTTTATTGTGGCTCTATTTACAATAACTACAAAATGGAACCAGCCTAAATGTCCTTCAACTAATGAATGGTTAATGAAGATGTGGTTCATTTACACAATGGAGTACTCCAGTGGTAAAGAAAAATGAACTTATGAAATTTTCAGGGAAATGGATCCAGACAACTCAGACCCACAAATCCAAATGCTAGGGTCCACATATAAGAGAAAACCTGCAGCATTTTGCTTTGTGGGTCTTGGCTTCCCACAAGAATGAGATAGCAAGACCCTATTGTGAAGACCACAGATGCTTGGGTTGCCAGGTACTGAGAAATCAAACTGGAGCTGAGCTGGAAACCTCCTCCCTCTTAACCAGCTGGCAGAAAGCTGGAAAAAGCTATGGCTGCATGCAGCCCTATGGGAGAAAGAAGTCATTAGTGATGGTCAACAGCGGTGGACCTTGCAAGCCTTAAGATTGGTCAGCCAGGCCAAATGTGCCAACTGGTTCAATAGTGGCACATTTATTGTGGAGGAAACCAATTGCTCTCTAATTGAACTGGAGGCCTGCTTTATGGGAGGGAATATATGCCTGGTACTGAAGACCTAGTCAAAAGCCTATGATGGGGGAGGTCATAAGTCCTAGGAGAGTAATGCCTGCTGTTGTCTGGCTAAATGCATATATTCTGCCCACCAAACTGCCTTATAGGCCCTTTTTTATGTTTATACCCATACAATCATGCTACTCTCACTTTTGGCTAGAGAAGCTTCTCTTTTCTCAGATGATAGTGACCACTGGAATAACTTAAATGACACCATAGTGCTGAAAGGAAATGACAGTAGAGTGGTCAGCACTGGGACATCTCTATCACACTTCCAGAGGCTCAGGGTCTATTGTGGAAGAGGTGGAGGAAAGATTATAAGAGCCAAAGGAAGGGTAAGACTGCTTACAAGGCAAACTTCTGGACACAAAACAGCCTTGATATTCATGACCTCATAGTGCCTGATAATACCTAGACATAATGGGAGGAACAGATGATGACAAATGTTTCCTGAGGAGCATAGATGAGCTGGAAGTCCTCTTTGGCTGCTGGTTCATTGTGCCTGTCTTGCCAAGTGAAATAGAAGCACCATTTCTTGTCAGTGTCCTGGGAAGTAGACAGGAACATTTTGCCATGCCTCTCTAATTAAAGCTTGCTTGTGGCTCTACCCTCTTAACTAGAGGCCAAGTTCTTGTTTCCTGTGCCTACCTTGTTGCTGCCTGCCACCCCCACCTCCCACCTCCCACCCTGGCAGCTGGCTCAGTTAAGGAGCTAAAAAGAAATAATAAAGGGCACACTTTAAAGTCAAGGTCATCTCCTACCATCTCTCTCATTCCAGGACAACAGGACTACCTCCTCTGCTACCAGGGGATTAACTGCGCATCCGAGTAAAGAAAAGCAGCCCACTCACCCCCACCATCACTCTTTACAGCCCTGTTATTCCCACCACACTGTTTCTTCAGCCCAGCTCTAAGCAGCACTTTCCCCTACACACAACCAGAGCTTAGGCCATAGTGCAGTTTATGGCTCTTGGAATGAGCCTCTATGCATTTGGGATTGTTTCTATCACCTGGAATGCCTACACCACACTTGGACATCTGGAGAACTCTTAACCCCAAAGACACTTCTTAAACACCATCTCTGCCCTTTCTGGGTGCATGTAAGTAATTACATCCGCATCCATGTTCTCATTAGCTGCTCCGGCTCACTTTTACAGCATTTATGTTTGTAGGGTCTGTTATTTTCTATCTCCTACTCTAGAATTAGTCAGAGAGCAAGGACCATAAGCATCTTTCTACCCAAACAACTTGTGAAAATGTCTGGTGCCAAATGAATAAGAGCTGGTTAAAAATCAAGAAAATTTAATAGTTACTAACTGTCATGGTTTGATCCAGGTGTCCCCCACAAACAAATGAATGTGTTCTGGGTAAATGATCCTCAGCTAATGGCAGTTTGGGTTTTACAACCTCTATGAAGCTGTGTTGTTGGGGGCGGGCTTATAGGGGTTATAAGCCAGCTTCCCCTTGCTAGTATTTGACACACCTTCCTGCTGCTGTTTGCAGTGCTGTGGTGGAGGTGATGTCCACCCTCTGCTCATGCCATCGTTTTCCTTGCCAGGATGGAGTCTCCCCTCAAGTCCATAAGCCTAATAAATCCATTCCTCCACAAGCCGCTTTTGTTTGGGTTCTTTCTGTGCAGCAACTAGAAAGCTGACCACAACAGTTTTGGTACCAGGATGTGGGGTCATATGTTGCTGCTAGAAACCTGATCTTGTAGCTTTGGTCTTTGAAAGTGATCTGCAGGAAGAATATGGACAGATTGGAAACCGTGTCCTGAGAGACGCCTCGCAGTGCTGTGAGTACAGCTTAATGAACCATTCTGGTCAGCATTAAAAGACCTGAATGCAGTAAGAACTATGGACTGTGAGGTTTGGCTTATGAGGGGGAGAAAGAACTTTGTCAGGACTGTGCCAGAGCAGTTTGTGTGAGAGGCTTACTGCGTTCTGCCTGCCTATGTCCTGGGAACCTGTGCAGGGTTGTTTGGCATAAAGATGGACTGGTGAGAGCAGATGGAGATGTCACAGAAAGAAAGATCTTGGTCGAAACTGCTGCCTGTTCACCTGCAATTATTTGAGAGATTACAACCATTGAGATTCAGCCAGCTGGTCTGCATTGGAACAACAGGAAGAATGTGGACTCTTTGAAGTAAGATGCCTGAATGCTCTGTTCCCCCCTGGATTAGCAAGTTGGTAGCCCACCTGGTTCTGTAGAATGGAGATTGGTTAGAAAGAGAGGTCATTGGATTTGCAACACAGTTTTGTTTTTGAAAAATGGCCATCGGCATGTGAAGCAGGTGTGCTAGGTTGCCTGCATGGAGCTCAAGGGAGCCATGAGGATGAACTGTGTGTTGCAATGGAGACCCAAAGAATTCTAGGACTATGGATAGGTGCCAAGACTAGCTGCCAGCACGGGATGAAGTTTTCCTGGACTGTGAGTAGCCAAGCTGGAGGGGCGTAATTGAATCTCCAAGAGACTTATTATTGGTTAAAATCATTGAACTTGGAGTTAGAGATTGATGGTGCCCTGTTTGTTTTAAATCTTGTATTGTATTGGTCAATCTGTTTTTGCTGTGCCTCATGTTTTGCATTGTGAATGTTCTGTGCCATTGTGGGTTTATTTTTGGTATTATGGCTCAATTGAAAGCTGTGGGGACTTAAAAGTTGAGCTGAACACATTGTATTTGCATCATGTATGATTATTAGTTTGTGGGGGCCAGGGGCAGACTGACATGATTTGATCCAGGTGTCCCCCACAAACAAATTAATGTGTTCTAATAGATCGATCCTCAGCTGATGGCAATTTGGGAATTAGAACCCCACTAGAGCTGTGTTGTTGGGGCAGGCTTATGGGGGTTATAAGCCAGCTTTCCCTTGCCAGTATTTGGCACACCTTCCTGCCGCGGTTTGCAGTGCTGTGGCAGAGGTGATGTCCAGCCCTCTGCTCATGCCATCGTTTTCCCTGCCAGGATGGAGTCTCCCCTCCAGTCCGTAAGCCAAATTAAACCCATTCTTCCAAAAGCCGCTTTTGTTTGGGTTCTTTCTGTGCAGCAACTAGAAAGCTGACTGCAACACTAACAATAGTGGGCAATGCTTTCTTATAGTTGGTGTGGATGGTGAGCTATAATGAAGCTTTTCACTTCAAAGTCCAAGTTTGAAAATCTCCAAACCAGCACTTCTGTTAGGTTCTACATTCCTAAGCCCATCTGTATGTATTTATGTCACTCTTGAATGTCTTACAGTGTTTGAGACACAAATTATCCACCCAACAGATTTCTAGGTTTTATTCCTCTATCCCCATCACTCTGATTCCCCCCATTTCAGCCAATTTCAGCTTTTTTCTTTCAGTTGTTCAAGTCAAATATTTTGTAACTATCTCTGATATATTTCTCTCATATTCACATCTAGAGCATTTAGCAAATCCTGTTAAATCTTTCTTCAATATACCCTTAACCCTACCACCATCTTCACCCACACCACCATGCTTGTATTTAATTTACCACAGTAGCTTGCTAACTGGTTTTCCATTGTCTGACCTTGTCTAGCTTCTCCCTTGCCTCATTTTGAAAATAGCAACTGGACTGGTTGTCTCTTTTGAACACAGCAACTGGACTGGTCCTTTATTGTGATAAATCAAGTCATATATTTCCTCAAACTTTCTACTGTTTTGTTTTCTAGAACTTGTGCAGTGCCTAGAACACTATAGTAGATATTAAACATTTGCTCAATGAATAAATGAATATTTAAGCCTTAAAATTCAAAAATAGACAGATACCAAGAACTTGCAAATTATAACATTATTGTTTGGTCACTTAATAAAGTATGATATATGAATATGTCATATTTTAATAGAATCATGTTTTTCATATCATCAAAAGATTCCAAGATTTCTCCTTTTGTCTAGCACTAACATGAGTACAAAAAAATCACCAGTTGGCCCTGGTCACACAATTCAATAGTTGTTTTCTTCAGCTTTAAGAGGAGGGAATTGAACTCAATGTTTTTTATGTCTTGTAATTCAAAATGTCTTCAAGTGTCTTGTGTTTGTGTGTTTGCACATGAGCACTTACACACATGTGAAATCCCTTTCTTAAAATACAGACTGATTGTGCTTTTCCTGACTAGCTCTTTGTTGGATATGGTTTATAAAATATACTAGTTAATTTTATAGGAATCTTGAGTAAAAACCCTGGGAGAAGAAATCAGTTCTGTTTAGGGAGTTATGACAATAGCCAGGAAAGACTGATCACTAGCCTCTTAGGTTGAATGGGGGAAAAACATGCAAGAGACAGGCTATGAGGACTATCCTCTCCTAACAACCTTTGCCCTTTCTTTCCCTTTCATCTCCAACCAGGGAGACTTGAGGGTGCTGTCTTTGACTTTGGAAAGTCATGTCAGAGTACAAATTTCCAAGTATAATACTTTCACACTATTTGAAAGATAGCGTTTGTACAAAAACCAGAGAGATAATTTAAAGAGATAATTTAACACTCAGGTTGTACAGGCCACTTTTCTCAGAGGTATATTTAGATAGGAAGATAATATAAAATGATGCCATGATTGTCAAACAGAGCAGGTTTTTGAGTGATTAGGTAGAAAGGTTGCCTGACTAGCCTTGGGTAGAAAAGCAAATCAAATATGAAAAATATTTTTAAAAATTGCCTTTCTGTTTTTTTAATTAAATTGAATTTACTCTTCAAAATGTTTACAGTGTATGTTTCAGGTGCAGTATATAATCTGCAGTCATTTGTATGTGACCTTTAATTATTCATTCAGTAATGGAAAAATTGGCTGCTTCCACAGCTGGAACTTTAATCCTTTCAGCTCTCACTCATCACCAGATGATAGCAAATGGAGTATCACCAACCTTCACCAGGCATTGTTCAGAACAATTTTTCAACCCGTTGACAACATCCTCTGGTTTCTGCTGAGTGATTTTGCAAATTGCCTCCAACATCCTGACCTCAAACAATCAGCCTTCAATGAGTAAATAAATATTTGCTGTCTGCCTGTGTCATGCCTCAACCTAAAGTAATGAAACTCCAGAATTACCTAGAGTTTGAAAAGAGTGTATCTAGATGGAATTACTTATAGAATTGTTGATATCATTAATGACTAATGTACTACATGAAGATGGCTATAAAATATTCAAGAATTATAGAAGCAGTACTCTAAAATCCTTTCTCTATTTTTTTCATCAAACTAAACCTGCGGGTAACTGCAGTTATCAATTCAGAATCTTTTTTAAAATGTCCATTTACAAACACAAACATATACCCTCAAAACACAGCATATAAAAACATGAAGTTTCCTCTCTCCCTCTTTCATTCTTGCTTTCCCCACAAATGAAAGTTCAGGCCAGTTATGCTGGTAATCATTTTTTCACCCCACAGTCTTTATAGAAGATCTTTCTACATTAGCACATGAGTTCACAGCATTTAAAATATTCTCCTGGTATTCCAGAACGCCAATGTGTTATCATCTATTTAGCTATTCTGTTTTTGGACATTTGGGTTGCTAGCAGTTTTTTAAGGTCACCAATAAAGTTGCAAGTGGGAGGAAAAAGAGAAAGTGGGGGTTAAGGTCTAGAAGAGAGAAGAGAGTCAATCTATGACATCATACAATTTAAGACCTCTGTCAGAACACTGTCAGGGTGTGTTTCTGTCAGACTTTGATAACTCAGAGCCGCTTTCAGGCTGCCACACTTCAGACAGGATGCTGGCAAGCCCACTAGCTGGCTGAAGGTCATGGCCCCATGGGCGTCCAGAAACCACCTCCTATGCAAGTGGGCATAAAGTTCATGATCTTCATAAGAATATATGAAAGACAGTACTTCCAAAAGTACTTGGGGGAGTGCTGCAAGGCTAATCTGCACCTCCACATTCTGTTAAAAATCCCATTCCCAGTTGCTTTTTGAAAAGGTCTGAGTCTGCCTCACTTCCCACTCAGGTCCTCGAGGTCAGTTCCTTTTACCCATGCTTATCATATTTGCATCACACACAGCCCAAATGCATACTTCTTCCCCTGCCTCTGTGTTTTGCTGCTCATTCCCTCCTTTCATGGCTATGAACACCCCTTTCCACTGTTATTCTGGAACAAACAAGAGTTGAAATCAGTCCTTCCCATGCTCCTTCTCATCACAGACCAATACCTTCTAGTTTCCAAATGAATACCCACTCATCTGAAGAAAACATCATTGACCTTTAGACTTTTCATGGGTTATGTGGAGCTATTTGTTTATCTTTTTTCATCTTCACCAATTATGCTCTTAGGTCTAGGGGTGGAATAAGGAAGAAGGGTGAGAAGGAACAGGACAATTGCATTCCAAAGAGTATCCTTATTCTATGAGTAGTTCCTTATCATTTGAGCTATAGTCATTCTTATATTTAAACAGTTGGCAATTCCTTCAAATTTATGGAAAACTTTGGTTTCTGTGTGCATAATTTCCTTATGTTATAATGGGAGATACTTGCAGTGTGGGTAGACAGTGATGACATTACTTCTATTGGCTGTTGGCCTCCTAAAACTCAGGCATCCTCAACTCTGCACTCCACCACCCATGCCCATACTCTCATCTCCAATCTTCTCAAATCCCTTTCTCCAAGATCTCAAGTTCCCTCGTTGCACTCTGCTTTCATTTCCTCTCCTCCAGCTCATTCATGCCTTCTCTCCCACCTGCTTTGTACCTCATCTTGACACTCTTGTGGATGTCCTAAGGAGGAGCCACTCCCTCAGTCTGCCAATCAATGCTCAAGTTAAACTTGCCCTGTTGTCACTGGCAACCCTTATGTAGCTTCACTCCACTTTCCGTGTTCTTCAGCCAGATTTAAGTCGAGTGTAAAAAAGACACTACAGTATTGCCTAACTAAACTCATATTCATTCATGGGTCTCTAAAGCTGTCTGTCATTTCCCAGGCCCAGGGTCACTTTTAGAAGATGTTTATGAATTCTCTTATGTTTTTAAGCACTGAAATCAAAATAGGATGAATTGACTTCAGTAGTGATAGTTTTCAGAGCAATGCTGCTATGAAATAGAACATTGAGTCATATGGGTAATCATGATAATACTTCATGGTTATTATGTGCATAGGACTTTTACTAGTCAGCAAGGGATTTATATCCTGATGTTAGTTAACACATACTGATTAAAGGAAGTAGCACTCTTTCCTTTGTTTAAATGGTAAACTATGGCACAGTGATACTAAAATGACATCTGTTGGTTTACATATATAGTCTAGGGGGAAGAAGTGGTTATCAGAACATACAATTCTGAAATCTAAAGATTATACATTATTTTATATTTTGTTGAGATTGAAAAATATTCTAAGTGTATTCCAAAGGGAAAAAAGATCAGCAAGTTTTAAACAGAAGTCTAAGAATTATGACCAAGAAAACTCCTGCTTTTAGGACTAATGGTCAGAAACATCATGATTTTCCTCTGTCCTCGAGCCATCCTAAAGTTTAAGCAAGGACATGGTTAGCAAAATATCAGCTCTAAGTTTAGAAAGGACAAGAGGGGGGAACAGGCAGTGCTGTGAGGTTTAATCAAAAGTGCTATCATCTGGGGATGCTAATGAGCCCGTTATCAGGGCCCTGACAGGTCTAGCACATCTGACCTCATTATCCGGGGAGGCACATGATGTTGATCACCAGGCATATGATTGTGAGCTATAATTGCTGAAAGCCTGTTGCAAACAAAATCCCAGGATTCAAGAGGAGCCAAGAAACTCTTCCACACTCTCTAAATAGCTTGTGATAATGGCTTCTATCAAACCAGAACAACACCTGGTTTTTATCTGACCTATTAAGTTTGGGTGATTGGACAGTGCAATAAACAACTTGCTAAAAACATAATATTTATATTTATCCTGTTTTTTGACTTTGCTTTTATAGATGCCCTGAGAAAGCAGAGTTTAGATCTGTTTGTAAGGTGAATCTTGTTATGAAGCATTCAGGAGGGAAATAAAAGCAATTCAGTGACCTTATGTAGTAGAAGTACATATCAACATCAATATATCCTTTACGTGACAAAGGAAACTCCAGGCAGAGCTCCATGGGCCACAGACCCAGACCTAGTCAGTTAGAGGATTTCAGGTGGCTTCCACCACAAAATCTTATCTGATGTCGTATTTAATCGTAAATTTGTGGAAAGCCTTATACCTAGCAATTTTGGATTATTAGGACAAACACTAATTCTGGAAATGTCAATATAGGCTTGTGGTGGTTTGAATGTAAAATGCCTCCTAAAGAATCATGTGTTTGAATATTTAATCACTGGCTGGTGGCACTGTTAGGGCTGTTTGGGAAACTTGTGGAGCCTTTCTAGAGAAAGTGTGTCACTAAAGGGGGCCTTGAGGTGTTATAGTCCAGCCCAGCTTAGCATTTGTTCCCTCTACTTCCCTGCTGATGTGATGATGTCAGTCCAGCCGTCTGCTCCTGCCACATGTTCCCCACCATGATGGAACTTTCCCTCAAACCTGTAAGATAAAATGAACCTTTTCCTTCCCTGAGCTGCTTCTGGTTGCGTATTTTGTCCTTACAATGAGACAGTAACTGGTACAACGTTCAAAAAGTTCTGGGCCAGAAGACAGCATTCTATAGTCCTCCTTCCTCTGCAGTTGCTCTTAGGTTCTTTCTGCACTGTCTTCCACATGAAGGTTCCTTGAGCCTTGGAAGGGGTGCTTTAGATGTCTTGTTTGAGGCAGAACACACAGTAATCACTTATTCTTGGCAATTTTTCCAACTATGCATCTCCACATTAACCACTGCCAGTTGTAGTGAGAGACTTCTGTGATTTAGGCATCAAGCAGTACTAACTTATGATCTCAAAAATAGTGATAAGGCAGGTTAACACGTTATCTGTTTATCATAAATACAATAGATCTAAGTCCCTAGACATAGGCTTTTTGCCAGATTTTTAGGTATGAAATCACTCCTGTGATTGATTATAGAAGTTTATAGGAGACCCCAGACCTCCCAGACTACCTAACGGCAGCTAATGGTTGCTGGGAGAGTGGGAGTCGGGTTTATCAGTTGTGCAGCCACTGGTAAGTCACCTATTCCACAGTAAATAACCTTCTAAACATGGTCATGTAATCAAGCCCAATTTAACTCAATGAGTTAAAAATCAAAGGGAATGGAGTAAAAGAGGGACTAAAGGGAATGAATGATGTTGATGAGAGGGGGAGGAATACGAGGTTAATTATAGGGAAATAAGATCAAAATACATTATATACATTATGAAAATGTCAAAAAATGGGAAAAACTTTTATGAAAATACTCTGGACTTTTTCCAGCTCCCAGAAGCCCAGGTCCAGTCTGGAGTGGGCTGAGGGAAAGAAGATGGATAACTCCTTTGGTCATATTGGTGGCTTGTTTGTGCTTCAAGAAGGTTTCAAGATGTTTCTACTTTTCCTGGTATCTGAGGACAGTCTTGGCTCTTGGAAACAGCCTCTTTCCAGAATGACTTGGCTGGGCTTCAAGGATACTAGTGGTCAGTGGATATGTGGGAGTCCAGAATGGAATTGGCGGCAGAGGCACTCACTTTGATACTCACTTGGGGTTAACATGTCGTTGATATATAGGGTCAGTGTTTGTGCTTTACCCATCACTCAGTAAGAAGGTGTGGTGGTTTGAATGTGAAATGTCCTTCAAATCCTTGTGTGTTTATTATTAAGCCTCACACTGGTAGAACCTTTGGGAAGTAGCATCTTGCTGAAGCAGTTGTGTTGTTGAGGGTGGACCTTGAGATTTCTTAGTCCAGCTCTACTGGATGTTCATAGCAAGCTCACTCATGCTGCTTCTTCCCTGCTGATGTGATTAAATTCTTCCTGACTGCTTATGGCATGCTTTCCCTGCCTTGATGAAACTTACCCTTAAGACTGTAATTATAAACCTTTTCCCTCCACAAGCTGCTTCTCACTGGGCATTTTGTCCCAACAATGAGAAGGTAATGGCTTGAAGGCATCCATAGATTGAAGTTGATCCAAAAATGATGTCTTAGATTCCCTGATTAAACATGAGTACTTGGACTTAAGTTCTGAGGTACATTGAAATTATTTAGGAACCCCAATTACCCCATTACAATGTGACTATCCACATGGGGACCTGGTACAATACTATGATATAATACAGATCAGGTTATTATCTACCAATATCTACAAATAAGATTTATAATAATTTTTATGTTAAAACCCAATTTTGCCTAAAATTAGGACTAGTCACTTCACAAAAGGTTATACATATAAAAACAAGCTGGCCAAAAGAAAACTAAGATTAACAATAAATAAATGATTTTAAACATTATCAACTTTAAATCAAATAAATTATTTCATAAAGTAGAGATGACTGTAGACACAGAAGGAAAACATATTGTCAATCTAGTTGAAGAATATGATGACACATGCAGGGGATTTTTCAGTTGGTTAGGATGCCTGTTTTCCTTATATGCTACGTTCACATTATTAGACAAGACACTATTCTTTATTAATGCAATCATAAGTATAATACTTCTATTATATATTTGTCAGATACAGAGGTAAAAAACGACAAGTAATTATATCTGGATCATGATGGCTTTCAACTTTGATATGATCTAGGAGTTCCATTCTTAATGGCTCTACCAGCAGCTCCTCTCTTATAAATACACTTTCCTGCCTCATCTACATCAGAACCTAGAAATGAGTCTTCCTGCTACATGGGACATCACTTCTCATCTACATCAAATCCTAGGAATGAGCCTTCCTGCTACATGGGACATCACTTGTCATCTACATCAGATCCTAGGAAGGAGCCTTCCTGCTACATGGACATCACTTGTTTTCTAAATCAGATCCTAGGAACGAGCCTTCTTGCTACATGGGACATCACTTGTCATCTACATCAGATCCTAGGAATGAGCCTTCCTGCTACATGGGACATCACTTGTCATCTACATCAGATCCTAGGAAGGAGCCTTCCTGCTACATGGACATCACTTGTTGTCTACATCAGATCCTAGGAACGAGCCTTCCTGCTACATGGGACATCACTTGTCATCTACATCAGATCCTAGGAAGGAGCCTTCCTGCCACATGGGGCATCACTTGTCGTCTACATCAGATCCCAGAAAGGAGCCTGCCTAGCAGTGTGGGACATGAAGTAATATTTGGCCTCTGCATGCACATTGTGATGCTTGGCCAACAGGGGGAGCTTGGAACTGAAGTTCCTGAAAGTGTTGCATTGGCCTCAGAATAAGGCTGATCCATTTCCTCTAGAGATGGAATGTTTCAGGATCCCAGCTGAGAGGCCATAAAGAAGGTCTGCTTATGCCTTAGGAATTTTTCAAACTGCTGACCACCTGGTATTTAGCCTTGGGCCTGAGAGGCCATAAAAGGCAAACAGATACTATGCCATGGTCTCAGGACTTTCCCCCTTAACCTCAAAGACAAAGGGGATACAGCTGCAAGCCAAAGGTTATCTAGCTGGAGGGAAACATAAAGTTCAGGCCTTCTGGTTATCTTATCAAAAGTTCACAAAATTAGCCAATCACCGTTTCAGCCACTGGCTGCACTAATCATTTTTAAAAAATGCCTTATGATTTTCCTGCCGTGTGTTATAATTTGCTCTGATATGTTGTGATATAATTCGAATCTCCCGCTCCGTGGTTATATGCTTTAAAAGGACCCTGCAAGCCCCACTCTGGGGAGCCTTCTTACTAGAGGGTTGACCCCTGCATGCTGGTTTGCTGTCTCGAGAAATAAACACTCATGCTTTTGCATATGTGAGTGTTGGTCTTCACTTGAACGACATGTGGACCCTAACACAGCCAAATTACCCTGGGCTACCTTTAGCCTCTTAATAGCTATTTATTGCCCACCTCTGTGTCTGACCTAACATCTACATGACTATCAGTTGATCAGGTGTGATCCTTTTTTGGAATGTAAGAAGAGACCCCCCCAGTTTCCACCAACCCAAGGGCTAAGACTAAGATCATTAGGTAGATAGCACCTGAAGTCTATTGTAGATATTTTTTCCACTTTGCTATAACCCGCTGACCTGATGCTCCAACCAATGTATTTGTAAAGTGCCTTAGATTATAACTATCTTGTTCTGTAACTATAAAAACTCCATGAAACTCTTAACACGTTGGAACGTAGAGTATGGGATAACCTAAATCTATATTCCTGGGCCATGTCACTCATATTTGGTTCTAGAATAAACTACCTCGTATTTCTCTTTGAAGTGAGAGGTGTATCTTTTGCATGAACACACACAAAGACATACAGCCCCACATACCACATGGACACACAGAGAGAACAACACACACATGAACAAAACATACGGGCACACACACAATGACACAACCACACAGCATAGATGGAAGCTGAATATTCTGGCTTGTTAGGTGCAAGCTCTGTGTACTACCTGAACAATTTTTTTTTTTTTTTGGTTTTTTGAGGTAGGGTCTCGCTCTAGCCCAGGCTGACCTGGAATTCACTATGTAGTCTCAGGGTGGCCTTGAACTCACAGGCCTACCTCTGCCTCCCGAGTGCTGGGATTAAAGGTGTGCACCACCACGCCTGGCTCACAGCTTTTTCTAAAAAAGAAGAAAGGAAAATTAGTGAATCCTGCCTTTGTTGGAATATGGCCCACTGTACATTTGATAGATGCCAAACAGGAGGATTAATTATTGTTTATGGTCATTAAACCTACCCTTTGTTTTGGTACCCAGGCAACACAGTTTACAACTGAGAGACACTGTCCATTCCAAATGCGTTTTTGTATCTGAGCCAGGATGAGTTTTATAAATGCAGATAAACAACAGTCTTCTGCTTTTAATTTGGCAATGTAAACGTGTTTGCCCTGCAGGCTCCTGAAGCTCACAGTTGGAATGAGCCCTTTATGGTCTTTCTGTGGGGTGATAGCTGGAGAGATGCATATGGCTGTTTGTGATGCAGCATACAGGTCCTCAAATGCAGGCCTGGGTCTCCCTTTATCTCACTCCTCTAAAAAACACCCCAGGAGATTTTCCAATTCTTTAGTGACATTTGCATATGACATTGAAGAGTAGATTAACTGGGATTAGAATTCCCAAGGGTCTCCATTGTTGAAGGATAAAACTCTTTTGCTGGGTAGACTTTCTTTACATAAAATGCTATCATTAGTAGTAGCTATAACTAAACCAAAGAGCTTTTAGACTGAAAGAGTATGTGTCTGACTTCATATTGGATGGGCCGATGGGGGTGGGGGAGTGGGGGGAAGGTTTGGCTAGATTTTTTCCTAATAAGGATGCATTCATTCTATTTTGATGAAATGATGAGTTGTTCCATTAAAGCCACATGAGGCTGGGTGATAATGCCCAAGCCAATGGGTTGGTAAATAGCAGGAGTTCCATGACAATAGTTTTTTTTCTCTTAGCCTTGATCTCTATTCCCACCTTCAATCTCTGCACCATGTTAGTTCAGGGAGGGTTTGGTCTGGCCTTTGCATGGCCTTTTGCTACTTGTTTGACCCTTGGTGTCTAGCTAGGAAGGACTTTAGCTCTCTCTTCTGAGAAGTAAGATTTTGATTTTTATACATTCAGGTTTTCTCTGAGTTTCAGATGACATATTTCTGTAGAAGCTTCTTTGAAAAATATACCTTCTGGTTTTTATAATGACCACAAATGACAAGGTAAATTCTCTAATTCATTTTCAATCTTAATTTCTACTGCAAGACCACTCCCTCATAATTTTTTGAACATTAGGAAAATAATCCTAGGGATGGCACTTGGGCACTCAGGACAGGGCAAACTTGTTTTCTTTTCTCTCGCTTTTAAAAATATATCCTTACTGCCAATAAATAGATAAATTATATGAGCAAATCTTGTGATGGTGCCCTCCTTTCCCTCCTCTCTGTCCCCATCCCATTGGGGACCCTCCTCAGTGGGCATACTGAATGAGTCCATGGGGAAGGGGATTATGAATAGCACAAGAGGTAGCAAGATTTTTTTCTTCTCCACTGTGTGTTGTTGCTGAGGGAGGCAATGTCTCTGGATATTTTCCCCCATTGTGGCTCTTACAATCTCTCTGCTGCCCTCTTCTTTTCCGCTCCCTGAGTCATGCTGGGTGAGTTTTAAATCTGCTTTATTTTTGAGATCTCAAGTGTCTCTGGACTTCTGCTTTGGGTTGTGTTGGGTATCCTCAGTGTCTGTCTCCATTGACCTTTCATGGGTTATCTGACTTGTGGTGATAGGTCTCTTGTTTATCTCACCACTTTATCATAGGCTTCATTTGAACCCTATATGATAGACCAGGGTTGGTTCATGTTGCAGTCAACTTTCTAGTTGCTGTGCAGAAAGAACCCCCAAAAAAGTGGCTTGTGGAGGAATGAGTTTATTTGGCTTATGGACTCAAGGGGAGACTCTATCCTAGCAGGGAAAATGATGGCATGAGCAGAGGGGTGGACATCACCTCCGCCACAGCACTGCAAACAATGGCAGGAAGGTATGCCAAACACTGGCAAGGGGAAGCAGGTTTATAACCCCATAAGCTGCCCCTGATAACATAGCTCTAGCAAGGTTGCAAAACCCAAATTTCCATTAACTGAGGATTGATCAATCAGAACACATTCATTTGTTTGTGGGGGAAAGCTGGATCAAACCATGATAGTTCATCTCCTGCCAGGATGTCAGCCATCATCCCATGTTTTGTTAGTGGAACTGGATTGTCCATGGCTCTCACTGCCTTCTGAAAATACATACAGAATCTCCATCAGAGAGTGAGATCAGTATAGGTTAAATGAGACAAACATTGCAAATTTGGCAAGATTCTAATGGGTGTAGCCTCTGTGTAACTCTCTCTCTGGTAGTGGGATTTTCCCCTGAGAGCCTAGGTTCTTGGTTCCCATAAGATTTTTTTCTATCTTTTAATTAAATAATTTCTCTCCAGGTTTTTATTTTAGTCTCCAATTCTAAATGGTTAGAGAGAGATGCTGTGAACTTTTGACAAGAAACAGCAGTCTCAAATGCCTTTGACTTTGAGGCTAAGAGACTCCAACTTATATAAACTATCTTTTAAGCTACTTAATCAAATCACAGCTCTACAAGAACATGGCTATTAGTGAGAATGGGGCCTGTGGATCTGGTATATTGAGGCTATTTATATTTTTTTCAAAAGTCAAACTTTGCCAAGCATTTGAGACAGTGGTTGAGCTTTGCAAAGTCCCTTCACTGATGGTTTACCTTGCTACTTCCGCACCTCAAGCCCTGGCCCCTGAAGAGGCAGTCATCTTCCCTGAGGTCAAGCAGGGCTGTCAATCTCCCTAGAAGAAGATTACTAAATCCTCCTTTAGTCTTCAGAGCTGTAGAATGATTCAGTTTCTGCTCACTTTCCCACTTTACTCTGCCCTTTGATGCCTGTGTTTCCTACTTACCTTCTGTTTCCCTGGATAAGCAGAACCTCCTGCCTCCGAGGTTCAATTCAGTCCAAGCCCAAGATATAGACAATCTCTTCCAGGTCCTGTAATTTCTGCCTTCCAGGGTTGACATTAATATCTATGATTTCTTCTTGCTTATCATTGCCTTAGCTCAGGGCTTTGTCATTTCTCTCCTGGATCACAGACCCTGCTAAGTGATATTCTTCCTTTCAATATAAGCCCTGATTCTAACTGCTTCTGGGGAGTTCCTTCATTTCAGATGTCTGCTGAAATGCCTCTAGTGGCTTACTTAGTGACTTAGTAACTTACTATTTCAGTTTGCCCAGGAGTAAAGGTTTCAGGATGATTTAATGAAAATCAGGTCCAGTGGTCACTGAAATTCCTGCCTCATCCTATAAACCCCTTCACATGACCGCCATATTATAGTTGTTGTTAGGTCGCTTTTCCTTGTCCAGTTGCTTAGAGAGAGCACAAACAGCAAAGTTGGAAGCTGTGTTTTGAACATGTTTACCTAATAGCCAAAAGATCTGTGAATAACAAGAAGAATCTACCTTATTATTGCTCCATTTATCCACCACATTTCCCATGGGCATGTAAGTGAAAATGATTCATAACTGTTCTCCTCAAAATGGACAAAATAGAGACACAAGAGAGAGAGAGAGAGAGAGAGAGAGAGAGAGAGAGAGAGAGAGAGAGAGAGAGAGAGAGAGAGAGAGAGAGAGAGAGAGAGAGAGAAAGAGATACAGATACAGACAGGCAGATAGAGAGACAGAGAGATATCTTTCTATGCCCTGGATCCTGCGTCATCATGTGCACACCATTCTTGGTCCTTCTACTCTCCTATTCCTCCGCAGCCATGCTGCACTTTGCCGACTGCACCTTCTATCTTCCTTCTAGCTTACATGTATCTAGGCCTTGTGGCTTTGCTTAGCATCAGTTCTTTGGAAAGCAACCCCAAGCCCATGACTCTGCATAAGGAGTACTCACCCCTCTGCTCCACTATGGAGACTCTGCTGAAGATTTTCACACTGTTGACTTCTTTGTCTCATGATCAGGAAAAACTAGGCACACAGACAAGGCACGAATAAGGCAAAGTAGATTTACTGAAGAAAAGGTAAAAGTCCCAATGTCAGGCAAGCATGCTTAGGATTTTGGCCAGCACCCAACGAAGATTAAAAAAAGGGGGGGGGAGCAAAAGTTACACATTTTAAGTTAGAATTCAGAAAGGCATGGAGGCTCCATGAGGGTCTGTGAGCCACTGTACCAAGGGAGGGGCTTCTTAGAGTATAGTACATTATCTCATTAAGGGGACAACTGATTCCCTAACCTCTTTAGCAAGTCTATAAAAAGGAGTTGGCCTCTTGAGGAGGTGAGTGATTGACAGGCTCCATGCATAACCAGAGGACTTGATTCTCTGATCAGGAGGAAATGGCTTTTCCTTATGGAGGGTGATTGAGGCGTTCTCTTTCCAATGTTACCATGGAGATGGGAGGTGGGATCCATTCTTCAATGACCTCTAAGCTTAATGTCTGTCTACTTACAATACTCATGCTTGGTTTTGTATTATCTATTTGTCTGATGCTCCATTGAGTTATGAGGAGCTATTCGGCAGTGGCTCCCTCATCCTTCAATCTAGAAGTTAGCTCAAGCCTAGCATATGAGAAGTTTCTAGTAATGTTTGAGTGGTCTCTGACAAAGGGAACCTTATTTCTTTTCTTTTTTTTTTTTAAAGGGAACCTTATTTCTTACTGCTCATAAGATTCCTTATACCTTGGGCTCTGGATACCCAGAACTCTGCTAACCTTAATACCTGACAAAATCATTCACTCCCATGGTATCACCTATAAATACAAAGAAATGCCTTAAAATTCTCACTTTGCTTTTCCCCTTGCTTTATTCTCTAATGATGCTCCACTTAAAATAAGTGTGTGTGTGTGTGTGTGTGTGTGTGTGTGTGTGTGTGTGTGTATGTGTGTACCAGGTTCTTGCCACCAAAAATGAACAAGAGATACTTGTGCCACTTTTTGCATCTGGTTTTACATGTGTGCGGGGGAATTGAACTTGGGCCATCAAATTTTACAGTTAAGTGCCTTTAACCACCAAGAAACCTCACCAGCCCTGGCATTTCACTTTTAAGACATTTCAAGCTTATTGCCCATCCAAAGGTTTTATGTGGGTCCATGGATTACTTAGGGAGTAGCTGTGCACATCAACTCCCTGTTTATCCACAGAGCTGTGTGGACAGAGTCTTGGGACAGTGGTGAGCTTCTGAGAGGAAGAACTCTGGGGAAGCAATTCCAGTGAAGAGCTTATTTGTTAGGTGCAGAAAGGTTGCTTTTATTGAGAAGGAAAAGGAGAGGTAGGGGGATAAGTGGCAAGGGGATTGGCGGGGGCAGGGTGGTCTGTGGATGTTTCATGAAAGGATTTTTAGGGGCCAGCTGCATAGATAAGCTAGAGGGACTTTTTTGTTGTCTGGGCCTTGTTATCACCTTATAGCTGAATTATGTGAACTCCAATAAACTCAGGCCTTGAAGAGCCTGGACTTATCAGGGTTTTCTAGGGCCCACCAAGTGGCTCTAGGTTTGGGGAGTGAAGGAGGCAGCCAAAACTCCTGTTGGTCTCAGGTGAGATAATTGGGGTTTTAGGTCAGTCTCAAATTTCCTTTAACCCTGTGTCCTCCATGCTATGCCTCTCAGCAGGAAGCCACAACTCCCCCTTTTTAATTTTATAATGGAGCAGTGCTATCAAAATCCTCTGTTATTTTAGGCAAGGTTTGACAATGTACTAAGACTTGGTTGACTGTGACCAGAGTAATATTAGTTATTTGTCATTTGAGAAACTAGATGATGGAAGGGGCTATAAGTAGCAGGGTCCCTGCAACAAGGAGGGGGCCAAGGAGTGGAAGGAGCCAGGAAATCAAAGGGTTGGAGAGCCAAGGGGTGGGGTTATCAGGAGCATAGAGGTTAATTAGCTCACTGTGGAGCTTTTTTAGGGTTTTTATATTTTGTTCAACAGTATAAGACTCATTGACATAAAAACAACACTCTTCCCCAAGTATAACACATATCACCCATGTTCAGCAGTGATGAGATCTAGTGTCCTCTGGTTTTGGAGCACTATTTCAGAAGGAGAAGTCAATTGTCTCTGGAGGGACTTAAGTCTGCTGGTGGTTGATATCTTTGGACTTTGCTTCACAGGAAATACTGTTTTTATAATAGACAGCAGACACATCTGTTCTCTGCTCTAGAGGAGAAATAATCTCTGTGAAGGCTGCTTGTAATTCCAGCATCCTTGAGAAAAGACCTGGAATAAAACCTGTAAATGAACTGTGCAGAAATTCAAGAGACCCTGGGAAAGATGTGTACCAGCATTACCTACTTGACTGGATTATTATGAGGACTGAATCAGTCACTCCCTCTGATGGCTCAGAACAGTGCCTGGTATATAAATACTTGAGGAGTTAACCATTGTAACTGTGTCACCTTTATCCTCACCTGCCTCTTTTTGTTAGCCATTCTGAACTGTTTCCATTCCTTAAGCCTTTCATGCTTTCTTTTACCTTTGGGATTCAAACTGATCATGGTGTTTGGCTCCCCTCCATCTCTACTCCATTCCTGCTTCTCCTCCACTTTTGGTCCCAATCCGTGAACTTAGATGCTACTGATGTGCTCCTACCACCCACTCAATCCCCCCCCCCCTTTTAACAACACTTAGCAGCACTTTTGGGGTCAGCTTTCTAGTTGCTGTGCAGAAAGAACCCAAAGAAAAGCAGCTTGTGGAGGAATGGGTTTATTCGGCTTATGGGCCCAAGGGGAGACTCCATCCTGGCAGGGAAAATGATGGCTTGAGCAGAGGGCTGGACATTACCTCTGCCACAGCATTGCAAACAGCGGCAGGAAGGTGTGCCAAATACTGGCAAGGAGAAGCTGGCTTATAACCCACATAAGCCCGCCTCAACAACACAGTTCTAGTGAGGTTCTAATTTCCGAATTGCCATCAGCTGAGGATTGATCTATCAGAACACATTCATTTGTTTGTGGGGGACACCTAGATCAAACCATGACAGTCCGCCCCTGGCCCCCACAAACTAATAATCATTCAAGATATAAACACAATATGTTCAGCTCAAGTCTTAATTCCCTACAGCTTTCAACTAAGCCATAATACCAAAAATAATACCATAATGGCACAGAACATTCACAATGCAAAACATGAGGCACAGCAAAAACAGATTGACCAATACAAGATTTAAAACAAACAGGGCACCATCAATCTCTAACTCTAAGCTCAATGATTCTTAACCAATAACACAAGTCTCTTGGAGATTCAATTCCACCCCTCCAGCTCGGCTACTCACAGTCCTGGAAAACGTCATCCGGTACTGGCAACTCGCCTTGGCACCCATCCATAGTCCTGGAATTCACTGGGTCTCCATTGCAACCCACAGTTCATCCTGTGGCTCCATCGGGCTCCATGCAGGCAACCTTGCACACCTGCTTCACATGCCGATGGCCATTTTTCAAAAACAACTGTGTTGCAAATCCAATGACCCTCTCTTTCTAACCAATCTCCATTCCACAGAACCAGGTGGGCTACCAACTTGTTAATCCAGGGGGGATCAAAGCATTCAGGCCCCTTACTTCAAAAGTCCGCATTCTTCTTGTTGTTCCAGTGCAGACCAGCTGGCCCAATCTCAATGGTTGTAATCTCTCAAACAATTGCAGGTGAATGGGCAGCAGTTTTGACCCAAAGATCTTTCTTTCTGTGCCATCTCCATCTGCTCACACCAGTCCATCTTTACATAAAACAACCCTGCACAGATTTCCAGGACACAGGCAGGCAGAATGCAGCAAGCCTCTCATGCAAACTGCTTCTGGCACAGTCCTGACCAAGTTCTTTCTCCCCCTCATAAGCCAAACCTCACAGTCCATAGTCTTCATTACATTCAGGTCTTTCAACTCTGACCAGAATGATCCATGAAGCTGTACTCACAACACTGAGAGGCATCTCTTAGGCTGAGATTTCAAGTCCTTCCACATTCCTCCTGCAGATCACTTCCAAAAGCCCAAAGCCACAAGATCAGGGTTCTAGCAGCAACAGATGACCCCACATCCTGGTACCAAAACTGTTGCAGTCAGCTTTCTAGTTGCTGTGCAGAAAGAACCCAAACAAAAGCGGCTTGTGGAGGAATGGGTTTATTTGGCTTACGGACCCAAGGGGAGACTCCATCCTGGCAGGGAAAACAATGGCATGAGCAGAGGGCTGGACATCACCTCTGCCACAGCACTGCAAACAGTGGCAGGTAGGTGTGCCAAATACTGGCAAGGGGAAGCTGGCTTATATCCCCCATAAGCCCACCCCAACAACACAGTTCTAGTGAGGTTCTAATTCCCGAATTGCCATCAGCTGAGGATTGATCTATCAGAACACATTCATTTGTTTGTGGGGGACACCTGGATCAAACCATGACAGCAGCCTTAGGAGGTGATATTGTTTGTTATTGCCTTATATTTACCTGGATTTTCTTCTGGGAAGACATAGAAAATATGAAGCATCAGAAAGTGTGTCTCTGGTTAGCATAAGGAGAACAGAACTTAGTAAGGGTTTCTGTGTTGTATCATAGAGTCAAAGCTAGAAATGAACAATTAGGAATCAAGAAGGGAAGGGGTAGGTCAGCTCCAGTAACTTTCACTCCTCCAGCAGATGTCTGCAGTTCCATTCTGCTGGCCCAGCTCTAATGAGCTCCAGATTTTATGTGACTCTTTTACAAATTTCAAAGACCAGAGAGACAACCTGAGTGCAGCTTGAATTAGGTGAGTCCTATGGGTTAATCATCTATGGTCAGTGAATGGAGTTCTGTAGTGAAGGTATGGCTATCAGTGACTATCCCTAATAGAGGAATATCAAGCTGAAATTCACTCCCATAGTTTTTAATCAATCACAATGATGTTCAAACATCCTCATAATACAAGGCCTTTCAACTGAGGCATAATACCAAAATAACAACAAAAAAAAACCAAACAAACATAATGGCACAGAACAAGTTCTCACTGCAAAAGATGACATTGGGTATAGCAAAGAGAGAGTGAACCAGTGCAAGATTTAAATAATTATCTGTGTGAACCACTGACATGATTTCTGTCCATCGGCTAATCCTGGCTAATGTAAGCATTGAGTTTTCCAATATTGCAATCTGATCATATCACTTTGTTTAACATACTTTAGTGACAATTCATGCCCATAGCAGCAATATTCACAATAGCTACAAAATAGAAAAAAATGACATGCTCATCAGTCGATGAATAAATGAAATGTGGTATTAGTTACCTTATTGTTGCTAGGACAATACCACAAACAGCTTAAGGAAGGAAAGGGTTTATCTTGACTTTTACAACTACAAGAAATGTTCATCATAGCAGGGAAAGCATGGCAGGAGCAGACAGCCAGTGTCACATAGTCATACGATGGTTATATGACATAGGAAGCAGAAAGAGCAGGCAGGGCTGGACTGTAACACCCCAAGGCCTGCCCCCAGTGACACACTTTCTCCAGTGAGTCTACTTCCTAAATGTTTCATAACCTTCCAAAACATCACCACCACTTAATTGATTAAATATTCAATTACAGGAGTCTATGGAAGACATATTACATTCAAATAGCCTCATGGTATATCTATGGAATATTACTTGGCCTAGGACTAGGGATATGGCTCAACTATTAAAGGTACTTGCTTGTCTAGCAGCCCAGGTTTGCATCCCCAGTACCCATGTAAGTCCAGATGCACAAGGTGGCACATGCCTCTGGAGTTTGTTTGCAGAGGCAAAGGGCCCTAGTATACCCATTTCTTTCTCTCTTTCCTCCTCCTCTTTTCTCTTTCTCTGTCTCTATCTCTGTTTGTAAATAAATGAAAATATTTTTTAAGTGAACTATGACTTGGCCTTGAAAGGAACAAAATTCCAATATGTACTAGAACATGGATAACCTTGGAAAATATTGTGTTAGTCAAACAAGGGATAAAAGGATAAATATTCCATGAGTTCATGTAGGTATATGAGAGCAGGCATGTTCATAGAAACACACAAAAGTGACTAGGTATTGGGGGCTGGAGGAATGAGGAGTTATTCTCTAATAAGTATATAGTTGCTTTCTTGGAATGATGACAAGCTTTGGAAATTGATGATGATAGTTGTACAATAACACAAATGTGATTAATGCCACAGGATGTACATTTTTGCTGCCAATTTTAAATAGTTTTTATTTAAGACATTGCATTTTTCACTTACAGTGCTTATAAAGTGCACTCTTACTTCCCATTCCTGTGCACACATGTTTTATATTCAAGTATTGAGAATGCTCAGTAAAATTTATAGCAGCTGAACTTTTAAACTGCCACAGAACTTGCTAACTTGGGTCCTTCAACTATTTGACTGGAACAGTGCTATATCTACTGGGCTGACATAATCAACCTCTTCAATGGTGGCCCCTGAGGAAGCACCACCAGAGGAGGAGCTTCCCCACCAGGGACCCCGCAGCCATCCAGAACTCTTGTACAGCTTGATAATGATGGGGTTGCAGACCTTCTCCAATTCTTCCTCCTGATGCTCAAATTCTTCCTCCTCTGCAGTCTGATTCTTTTCCAGCCAATGGATGATTTCATTACATTTGTCAAGAATCTTCTGTTTATCCTCATTGTTGGTCTTGCCTTGAAGTTTCTCATCTTCAACAGTTGCTTCCATGTTGAGTGCATAGGACTCCAGGGAATTCTTGGGTGATAACCGTATCTTTCTGCTTCTCATCTTCAGCTTTGTACTTCTCAGCTTTCTAGACCATATGCCCAACGTCCTTGCTCAAATGTCCCTTGTCATTGGTGATTGTACTAACGTTATCTTTTCCTGTACTCTTGTTGACAGCAGGAACATTGAGGATACCATTAGTACCAAAAGATACTTCAATCTGATGAACACCATGGGGTGCAGAAGGGATGGGTGCCTGTCAGTTCAAACTTCCCAAGCAGGTTGCTATCCTTGGTCATGGCTTATTCACCTTCATATACCTGAATTAGCACACCAGGCTGGATGTCAGAATAGGTAGTGAAGGTCTGTGTTTGTTTGGTAGGAATGGTAGTATTCTGATTGATGGGGACAGTCATGACTCCACCAGCAGTTTCAATACTTAAAGAAAGAGACATACAAGAGCAGCAAGTCCTGAACATTCTCAGACTTTGTAAAATTAAATCGAAATAACTTTTATAGAATTTACTTATAAATTTTATAGGTTAGTAACGACAGAATCAGATAGTACCTTTTAAATAACTACTGTAGTTAATATTGCCCTCCAAAGTAAAATATATTTAGGGCATTTGAAAAGAAAACATAGTCACAAATCAGAAAATAAGACAGGAAGGTGAAAGAGAAAAAGCAAAAGGAATTTGCTCATTTAACTTTACAATGAGTGCTAGGCTTTGTGTGACTTCTGAGGAAACTTTCCTGGGTCTTTTAATCACAGACTCCTAGTGACTCGGTTCATGTTGAATGACAGGATGACAAAGGAGGTCTTGCACATTCTCAACCTCATATTCAAACCTTGCTCTTGGCCGCCCTACAAAGCTATATTCCCCATAGTAGGGAGAGGTGACTTTGCAGGAGGCAATCACAAAGACTCACAGAATGATTGAGAGAAAAGGGGCAGGGAGTATAGTTTTTAGTGGAATGCTTGCTTTATAAATCTAAGATCTTGGATTTGATCCTTAATACCTCATGGTAAAACAAAACAAAACAAAATGGGCTAGGAAAATGGCTCCAGGGGCAAGGCTCTTGTGCTAGCATGAGGACAGTTCAGATCCCCAGCACCCATCAAATGCTGAGTGTAGTGCCATATGTCACCCTAGCACTAGGGAAGAAAATCTGTAGAATTTACTCACTTTACTAGTCTAGATGAATTGGTGAACCCCAGGTTCAATGAGAACTAAAAAAGGTGGGGAGTGGGCTGGCCATGGTGGTATACACCTTCAATCCCAGCACTGGGAAAGGCAGAGATAGAAGGATCACCATGAGTTCGAGGCTGGCCTGAGGCTACAGAGTGAATTCCAGGTCAGCCTGGGCTAGAATGAGAATCTACCTTTAAAAAAAGAACAAGAAAAAGAAAAAGAAAAAGAAAGGAGGTGGATTCAGCAATAAGGTCTTACTGTCTAGTTTTGATGAGCATCTGGATGTGACAGGGCTTTTGCCCTGGTGAACTCATGGCGGCTGTAGTTTTTAGCACAGGATTGAGCCTGTGAATATTTCACCTTCACCTTCAATGAGGGAAAGATCCATGAGACTCCAGATCTCCTGACTTCTTAATGACAGCTAATGGCTGCTGGGAGAGGGCAAATCAGGTTCATCAGTCATGTGGCCATGGACAAATTGCCCGTCCTATGGTAAATAACCTTCCAGCCACTATACAAACACCCCTAGTTTAACTTAGTGAGTTAAAGCACATTATTCTCCAGAGCAGCAGGTGCTGAGAGAACTGCAGCTTGGAAAGGGAAGGAGGTGGTACAGGGAGGGGCAAGGCAAGCTGACTCAGCAGTCCACATGCCTAGGTGAACTCCAGCACTCCCATTATTGGTCATGAAGCTCTGGGAAGTCACACACCTTGCCTTGTGTGCTTCCATTTTCTTACCTTTATCAGGGATAACAAGAACCCGCCTTAGACAACTTTTAAGAGAATTTAATGAATGGTGCACAAATAGAGAATTAAATAGGGTGATACACAAAGATCTTAAAGCCGTGCCTGCTTTATATTAAGTATTCAGTATTTGTGATGCCTTTTACTTGCATATACTCTTCTATGAACTCTAACCTCACAGGGCTAATGCTAAAGATGGGCACACATGGCTTTAGGAGAAAGGGAGAAAGAAAAAGAGAGAGAATGCTGGGATGTTTGAGGGAAGAAAGAAAATCCCACCAACCTACTCAGAATAGGACTAGTATCAGTCATTTAACCTACCCGGAACACAGCCCATCCCTGAAGGAAGTGTAGTCTAATGCTACAGCCTTGGGTAGAGCAAGTGAGGGTGGTGTGATGGCGGCTATGTCCAGATAGATTAGGGTAGATAAGGGTTAAGAATATGTTCACGGAAACCTTAGAAGATGTGGCAAGATGAGCAAAAAAACTACCTCCATAGCGTGTCAGATAACCTACCAAAGGGCAATCCGAGACAGACACCGAGGATACCCAACACAGCCCAAAGCAGAAACCCAGAGACTCTTAAGTGCTGAACAGTAAAGCAGACTTAAAACTCACCCACCATGACTCAGGGAACTTTTCAGAAGAGGGGAAAGATTGTAAGAGCCTTGGTGGGGAGAATATCCAGACACATTGCCCACCTCAATTACAACATACAAAGAAAAAAAAAAACTGGCTGCTCCTTGGACAATTCCCCAAGGAGGGCCCCTAGTGGGATGGGGACAGGGAGAAGGGAAATGGGCATACCATCACAAGACTTGCTCATGCAATGTATCTAATTATTAACAATAAATAAGTTTATAGTGAAAAAAAAAAAGAAAAAAAATATGTTCAAGCCATAGTCCAGCTCTTCCTGTTATCAGCTACTCAGCATTCCTGTTCATTTCCTTATCTGAAAAATGAGGACAGTAAAGCCTACTTCATAGGGTCGTGATGAGGCGTCACTGTGTCAATAATTGAAAAGCATTGGAAATGTTGCCTGGAACCTAGTAAATGCTAACTAGATGCACAGCTATGGCTTAAAGATTTTGTAGTCATTGTCTTAATCTCTGATTTCCCTCTGCAGGCTCAGATCTTTGGGAGTGCAGTATTTTTTAAGAAAATTATTTATTCATTTTCAAGCAGAGAGATGAGAGAGAGAGAGAGAGAGAGAGAGAGAGAGAGAGAGAGAGAGAGAGAGAACACCAGGGTCACCACCTTGTGGGTCTGGCTTATGTGGGTCCTGGGGAATTGAACCCAGGGCCTTAGGCACTGGAGGCAAGTGCCTTAACCGATGAGCCATCTCTCCAGCTCGGGAGTGCAGTATTTTTGAGTTGCTTAACATTTTGCTTTGAGGTTCTGTAAATAGGGTGAACCAAACACTTCCAGTGTACATGACTGACTTGTAAACATTTCATATGCTTCTCAAATAGTAGGAAGAAGAAGCAGAAGAGGCCATCTTGTTTACCAGGTAGCATTGAAACCAGATGGTTAGAAAAGTAACCTTCAGCATTTTCAGAAGACAGAAGTGTACCAGTGCAAAACAACAACAAAAAACAAACAAACATAAAAACAGAGATGTGCAGTGTGCCTGGGCATAAGAACCCACTGGTGAAATGTTTTCAACCAGTTTTGACCCGGCTTAAGAACTGAACTAATGAGAGAACTAATGAGAACACAGAGCAATCCTCTGCCTATCCTTTTCCCTGTTCCCCGAGGAGTTGAAGTAAATCAGTCCAAGGGGAAATACTGCTGGGAGATTTTTCGTTTCCACTTGGCAACATGGCAGGAAGGGCTGCAGAGTTCCTTCCAAAGTGCAAACAAACCTTCCCTTTGCCAGGGAACAATCCCACAGCTTTCTGAATCAGTGTAGGGTTCCACCTGCTGCAGGTGGGAAGTTGAATTCTCCTTCACCATCACTCTGGGTGATCCCTGGTGTTCCACCTGCTAGAATCAAATCACCTGCACAAGTGAGGAAAATAAAGCTTGTGTAAGCAAGCTAGGTCCAGCCAGGGGAAGTGGCAACAACTTGGGGATTTGGTTTTCACTTTATTATACTAATAACAATTTCCTTAAACTTAAGATTCCTTCCATCTCCAAATCTCCTGAGCTAGTAACAGTGTAGCCCTAGGCTAACTTTGGATCAAAAGAAGGTCATGGAAATACCTTCCAGAATGCCAGCAGCATTTCCCCACGGTCTCTTGACCTCACACCATGACTGTGTCTCCTCGAAGTGCTTGCTTTCCACAGCAGTGTGCAGATATTCTCCCCTTGCTAGGCCTTCCTGGTTTGTTGTGTTTTGTAATGTTCTCAGCTCCAAATATCATCTCTATTTCTCCTAACTTCAACCTCAACCCAAACTTACTTATTTTATAGCTCCCTTCCCAAGCATATGCAAGGCTCTGAGTGTGACCCCTATCATGTAGAAAGCCCTCTATGTGATCCCTAGCATGGACAAGGCCCTACATATGATCCCTAGCATGAACAAGTGTCTGGACGAGATCCCTGGAAACACAAAACAAGTTAAACAGCAGTGCATTAAGAATGATCTGCCTTGGGATATCTGTCGTTAGTTTGGGTTTAAGCCAAAGGACTGGTCGGAGTTTTAGTTTTTATAAATAATGGGGAAATGCTTATTTGAACCTACAATTTTTGGATACTCCAAGTCACACATATAAGCAATTGCAGTGTCTGCTTTTATCTAGTGGGAATTCAATGCAAGAAATATTGCAGATAGAATATGTGACCATTATATATATATATGTATTTGTATAGATATGTATATATATGCATATATGTAGAGATAAATAGATATACATATCTAGGTGGACTGGGTGGAAAGTATGTCACAAAGATAAAGTAGTTCTTTTATGAAGCTCAAGTTTTACAGCTACAGAGCATTTTTTATGTGCTAAAATAACATGTACTTTACCATTTTAGATCTTTTCTTTTTCTAATTATTTATTTAGGCATGTGTGTTTGTTTGTGTTTGTATGGATACACAAGGGTTTCTAGCTGCTGCAGCAAACAAACACCAGACATATTTGCCACCTTTTGTATCTGGCTTTAAATGGTTACTGGCAAATAAAATCTGGGCTGGCAGGCTTTGCAAGTATAAGCACCTTTAACTGCTTAGTCATCTTCCCAGCCCAGTTCAGTAGCATTAATTATATTCGCTCATTGGCATTTTTATTGATAACTGTGCGCTCACTTTATGTAGAGCTATAAGCAAGAACATACAAATATAAGTTGTATCCTTACCTTAGAGAGCCCACCTTCATGGAGTGACTTGGCTTAAGCAATCATGATTTAACAGGCCTAGAATTTTAGGAAAGTCTGCCTTGTCTTTGTCCTTTCATATCTTCTTTCCTCTTCTCACTCTCTCCTCTCCTTGCTCACTGTATTCCTAAAATGATCTAAAGAGGGTTAAAATGTAAACGATATTGACAGGGGAAAATAGAGTGAGGTCTTCTGGACAAAATAAGGAGAAGGGGGCAAAATGAAACTATAGATTAGGTTTGTATGGAAAATGCCTTCCTTGGGCTGGAGAGATGGCTCAGTGGTTAAAAGCTTGCTTGAAAAGCCTATTAGTCCATATTTCCAAACACCCATGTCAAGCTGGATGTACAAGATGGCACATATGTCTGGAATTTATTTGAAGTTGCAAGAAGCAACTCTCTTTCTCTCAAAGAAAGAAAGAAAGAAAGAAAGAAAGAAAGAAAGAAAGAAAGAAAGAAAGAAAGAAAGAAAGCCTTTCATACTTCCCTTTAAAAAAAAAGCAAGAGAATGCTTTCATTTGAGTCATATAAAGTTATGTTAGAGACAGGCTAGATGGTAAAGCCCTCTTGTAAGCATCATATGCTTGAACTACAGGACACTAAGATATCAAACTGGAGCTGAGCTCAAAGCCTCCTGCCTATTGATTAGCTGTTAGAATGTTGGAAAGAGCTATGCAGTCTGGTATGGGAGAAAAGACATCAAAGGCCTTAACAAGCAGTGAACCCTGAAAGCTTGATGATGGCCAGTGAGGCCAAATGTACCAAGTGTTGCCAAATGGTGGTATGTCTTTTATGTGGGAAACCAACTGCTCTCTGACTGGATTTGAGGGAGAGAATTTATGCCTCTTACTGAAAATCTAATCAAAAGCCTATGGCTGGGGAGATCTCTGGGGGGGAACTGCCATTGTTGACTAGCTAAATGAACATATTATGCCCACCAAAGTGCCCTTTAAATACTTATGTTTATGCCCATATGTTAATTAATGCTAATCTCACTTGTGGTTAGAGAAACTTCTCTTTTCAATTGGCTGAGAGCATTGATTTGACTCAAAACTTATCAGATTGTTGAGAAGTGACAGCGCTGTGTTCATTATAAGTGAGACATCTCTATCATAACTTCCAAGGTCCAAGGACCATTGTGGAAGACATAGTAGCAAGAATGTAAGAGCTGAAGGAAGGGGAGGAGTGCTTTGCAATACTGTCTTCTAGACACAAAGTAGCTGTTCATTTCACAGTGGTTGACCTGCATAATGTAAGGGAAGAAATGATAATTAAAAAAAAGAGAGACTAATTGCATAGAAGAAGGGATTCAATGGAGAGGAGCTAGGGAAGAGGGAAAAGGCGGATGGTGGGAGGTGATTAGGATCATGGTATGTTGCCTATTTACATGGATGTAGGAGCAAGAAAAAGTAAAAAAAAAAAGACAAAAAAAAAACCCCAAAACCAAGTCTCATTTTCTTTTTTAAAAAAATATTTTATTTATTCATTTTCAAGCAGAGATCCAGAGAGAGACAGAGAGAGAGAGAGAGAGAGAGAGAGAGAGAGAGAGAGAGAGAGAGAGAGAGAGAGAGCGCACACCAGGGCCACCACCTTGTGGGTCTGGCATATGTGGGTACTGAGGAATTGAACCCGGGGCCTTAGGCACTGGAGGCAAGTGCCTTAACTGCTGAGCCATCTCTCTAGCCCCAAAGCCTCATTTTCTAAAGACTCTATCCCTGCTTTTATTTATAACATTAAAATATATCTCTAGCTCTTGTTTTCATGTTTTTAAAAATTAAGGTTCTCTGCATTTATGGATACAATAGAATTCATTCACTGAGTATATGGAGATTTTAAAATTGAAACCCAACCTACCACTCTTATGTTGCTTCATTTTTATAAGCTTATTATTGATAAGCATAGTCATTTTCTACTCCAAAGTATCACATTACCTAGTTTCCCCATAATTTCAGGTCAGGATGTGTGTGTATATATACACATTCATACATATATACATAATCTTGAAACTCTTGAAAAATGTGACTCTCAGGTGCACTCACATTCATTTTTTACACAGGAAATTTTGCATATGCATTGTGAATTGTTCCATAAAATACTGTCTCAAGAGGTGGAGGATGCAAAAATTACAGTGAACCCTTGACTTCAGATTGCCTGTGATTCCCAGTTCTCTGGAAACACCCAGGGGTAAGCTGAAGAAGATTAAGAAATCTAAACATACATCCGCCAAATTTACCACTTGCTACACTCTGTAAAAGTGCTTTGTGAGGAAATGACTGAGTTGCTATCAGGAGCACTTCAGTGTGGTCTGTGCATTTCACTCTTGGTGGGGGAGGAATTGTGTGCATTTTGTTTCTTTGAGAAGGAGTTTCACCCAGTAGACAGGTTAGCCTGTAACTCACTCTGTGGCCCTGGCTAGCCTCAAATTCATGGGGTTATAGGTGTGAGCCAGAATGCCAGGTTGCATTTCACTCTTGTGGAAACATTTATATCTCATACACCAGATGGCAGGAAAATGAGTGTCACTTTGATATTTGAAATTGAATATCATTTTGAAACTTCCTTAAAGATGTACTTGCTGATGGCAGGGAGCCTACAGGTAAGTGTTCACTGAAGGATGGTCAACTTGGGGAAAGCCTGTTCCCTGGGGGTGAGCAGGCCCAGGTGAACCTGCAGTCCAGCCTTGACTGCCTCCACTGATTGGTGCCAAACCACACTTCTGGTCATCTCCAAAAGTTTGGGACCTGTTTTTTCAGAGTACCAGCGTATTTAGGGCCTGTGCACCCCAGGTTGGTGAGGAGTAAGGTGCATTTGGGGCACTAGTGTATTTGGGGCTGGTGCACTCCAGGCTGGTAAAGAGAACAGTGTGTTTGATGAGACCCTGCTCTAGAGACCCCAGTATATTTGGGGCATGGGCACCCCAGAATGGTGAGGGGCCTGGAGTTTTTGGGGTCATGTGTGCATGCAACGTGGTGAAGGGCGTGGTGAGGTTGGGTCCTGTGCTTTGAGGTGTCAATGTGTTAGGGGCTTGTGTAACGGGGGGCTGGTGAGAGACATGACATATTTGGGGCCTGTGCATGTGGGAATACAATGAAATCCCACTCCAATCTGGTTCAAACCCAAAACCAAACACTAGTTTAAGAAATATGATTTTATCTACCCACCATACTCCCCGCTACACTGCACTCATCTGCTGACACCCCCTCATGGCGCCTTGCTTCTATCCCAATAAGAAGCAGAGAGATATCTGCCAGGCACCTGCCTCATGGATATCAGTGTGAACTCCATAATCCACTTAGCTGGGGAATGGAGGAGAAGAAGGGTAAGTGTCTCTGCTCTGGAAAATCTCCTCAGCCCCTAGAGACAAGGTGTATAATAGTGAATATAGCTGGAGATTTCTGTTCTTGAAACCAACTTTCATATCTGCCACCAGCCCAGAACTGCTGACACACCTATAACCTGTGCAATCCATGAATCCGTGGATACAGCACCATCCCACTCCTATCCAGCTCAAACACAAAACAAAACACTCACTGAAGACACAACGGGGGCCAATTATTGATCCCTTCTTTAAAAAATTAGACTTTTATCCTGAGATCGGTAGACCCCAGAACACAACACAGAAAGTTGAGAGCTCCCCACCAATGCCACTTAGTCCCACAGTGGAAATTGCCACCAAAAATATAAGGGAGACAACCCAAACTAATGAAAAAGGACAAAGAAAGCCATTTCTTAATCATGAAGGGAATGATCCAACAAGGGGATATCACTATCATAAATATGTATGCACCAAACACAGGCGTACCATATTTGATAAAGCAAAACTTACTTGATAACAAATCAGAAATAAACCCCAACTCCATAAGAGTAGGAGCTTTAATACCCCACTGTCATCACTAGATAGATCATCCCAACAGAAAACCAGCATGGAAACAATAGATCTTAACAACATCATAGATCAATTAGACCTAAAAGAATTTTACAGGACATTCCAGACCAATTCTACAGAATACATTCTTCTCAGCAGCCCGTGGAACCTTCTTAAAAATAGACCAAATATTAGGACATAGAACATGCCAATTCAGGAAAATTGACATAACTCTCTGCATCACATCAGACCACAATGCATTAAAGCTAGAAGTTGCTGGAGAGATGGCTCAGTGGTTAAGGAGTTTACCTGCAAAGCCTAAAGCTACAAGTTAACAAGAGAAATAACAGAAGCTACACCATCTCCTGGAGACTTAAGGATATGCTATTAATCAATGAATGGGTCATAGAAGGAATCTAAAAGGAAATTGCAACATTTCTTGAACTAAATGATAATGAAATCACAACATTCCAAAACTTATGGGACACAATGAAGGCAGTACTAAGGGGAAAATTTATAATGCTAAATGTCCTTCATAACAAGGACTGAGAGAACTCAAATTAATAAGCTTACCACCCACCTAAAGGCATTGGAAAAATGAGAACAATACAACCCTAGGAGCTTCAGATGGAAAGAAATAATTAAGATCAGAACAGAGATTAATTAACTGGAAACAAAGAAAAGGAATAAGAAAATTAATGAAAAGAAGAGCTGTTTCTTTAAAAATATAAACATGGTTGATAAACCTCTGGCCAATTTGATCAAAAAAGAGAGATCAAATTAACAAAATTTGAAATGAGAATGAAATGAAAAGTGAGAGGTCACAACAGACACCAGTGAAATTGGAAGAATTATCAGGACATATTTGCAAACTTCACAAAATTGGATAACCTGAAAGAAATGGATGAATTCCTAGACACATACCACCTACCAAAACTAAATCCAGAGCAGACAAACATACCATATAGAGAGCCAACAGACCACCATCAGATTTGGGAATCATTGCATGCTACACCACAGACAGTGGTCTAACATCTAGAATCTACAAAGAACTCCAAAATTAAGTAATGAAAAAAACAAATAACCCACTCAAAAAATGAGGCAGTGAACTCAATAGGAAAGTCACAAAGGAGAAATACAAAGGCCTAATACTCATTAAGAACAATGTTCAACTTCCTTAATCGTCAGGGAAATTCAAATCAAAACAACCATGAGATTCCAACTTACTCCAGTTAGAATGCCAAGCATTAAAAAGGCTAACAACAATAGATGTCAGCAAGGATATGGGGAAAGAGGAACACTCATTCGCTGCTGGTGGGAGTGAAAATTTGTACAACCACTATGGAAATTAGTGTGGAGGCTCCTGATAAAGATGAAAATAGAGCTACCAACGGACCCAGCTATCCTTCTATTGGGTATCTGCTCTAAAGGCTCCTCTCTTCAATACAGAGACATTTGCTCAACCATGTTTATAGCTGCTCAATTTACAATAGCTAAATATTGGAATCAACCCAGATGTCCATCGCTGGACAAATTGATATTATAGTTGTGGTACATATACACAATGGAATTTTACTCAGCAGTAAGAAAAAATGACATAATGAAATCTGTAGGAAAATGGATTGACTTGGAACATACTTAGTAAACTCACACAAGAACAGAAAGACAAATGTGTATTCTCCCTCATCTGCAGCTCCTAATCAGATTCAGCTTGAATAGCAACCAAACCTGACATGCAACTTGAGAGACAGAGAATAAGGTTAGAAGGGGTTGTGGGAGGGAATGTGAGGGTGGAGGTAGATATACACAAAACTAAATCCAAACTGAATTTGTATCATAGAACCCTTAATCTTGGATAGTAGATTAAAAGCTAAAACCCTCCAAAGGAATATGGGGGTATTGTCTTTTAAGAAGGACACTGAAGAGGGTGGGATGAAGGCTAACCCTAATACATTTGGATCTGGCTTGTATCTCCTAATATCTGAAACTGATTACTAAGTACATTGAGCTCTTGATTGGAGAGACCTATGAGATCCCAAAAACAAGACAGGCTTCTGTCAAAGCACTTGGTTACCCACCCGAGGTAAAAGATAAGACCCTATTGCTGAAGACACCACAGTCTGCCATCACTCAAGATTGAGAGAGCAGGCTGGATACCAGAAGGAAGCTAGTTCCCAGATGGTTAACCCATAAACTGCTGGAATGTACTACATGAGCTGCCAGGGGAAATTGGTCAACAATATTGGGAGAAATCAGAGGACATATGACCAGCATGACAAGATGTACACACCTGTGCAAAAGTGGAACTCAGCCTAGATACTTATGAAGAGCTCTCTGGCTAAGAGATCTGCACGGTGCAAGGAACCCTTGACTAGAAGTGGGATCAAAGACAAATTCTTATAGAGACTAAGAATCTGTACTCCCAAGGGAAAGACCATGGGCCTAAAGAGAGGCTATACCCACTATAATCTCACCAAATTAATAATGCTTATCTCATTCAACCGATGTAGATCTCATTTTCTGTTGGAGAATCTGTTTTTATTTTTCATAAGGCAGTGAGAACCATGGTCAACCCAATTCCTCCAAGACCAGAAATGATAGCTGACTCCCTGGAAGGAGATGAACCACCCTAACACATCAGCTAGGGCCCAGGCGAAACCACAGAGGAAGTGAAGAGGTGAGGACGAAATGTAAACTGAAAGAAACCCATCCTTCCTTAAATTGCTTCTGATGAGCTATTTTCTCCCATCAAGGATAGTTAATACATTGGGGGAGATCAATAATACACAAACAAACAGAATGCATAAACAAGAAAGTGGCAGAGAAAAAGAAAGTGGGGGATGGAATCCAAGTATATGAGGCTCAGAATTGGATCTCAAGGCATGTGAATGTCTTCCTGTGTCAGGGTCTGAGGCATTGCCCCACTGTGGACCCTGAGCTATGCGGAAATCTAGCAATGTTATGTGCTTCCCGAAACCAGCCATTTGCAGCTAATTACAATAATACCAGGCCACTGTGACTGCCTACGGCAACAGGGTTTGAAAAACTTATACTATTGTGCAAAGTATTGTGCAAAGTGAAATGTGCAGCTGTCTCCTTGTTCTTAACATATAAGTTCGCCTGTTGCCTGTAATAAACAGACCTTGATCAGACTCCTGTCTTGGTCTCATCTCTCGCTCCCATTCTTTCCCACTCATCCAGGCTAGGGTCCCCCTCTTGACCCTCATTGACTAGGCCCGCGGGTCGGGTCAGGTGGCGCCTGACGCGGGGGCTGGGGTGTGGACCCTCTGGACAATGCGCTCAACTGGTGGACTGCGCAGTCAAGAAAATTCGTGGACCTCAGTGACCCGGCTGAAGTCTCTCAAGGTAGGAAATTCGCATCGCAATGGGTCAGAACTAAAGTTCACAAGAGTTGTTTGTTAAAGGTCTTAAAGAATCATTCAGGGTGCGAGGAAATCGGGTTAAGAAGAAAACATTTAAGTTTTTTGTTTATCTCCAAGATGTGTGTCCCTGGTTCTCCTAGGAAGGGACTCTAAATGAAAAATGTTGGGCCCGTGTGGGCGACTGTCTCTAGGATTATTATGAGACTTTCAGACCTGAGAAGGTCCCAGTAGAGATTTTTTCCTACTGGAATGCCATTAATGAGATTTTACAAGTCAGACACTCTCTTCCAGAGGCAGAAGGGGCCATCAAAGCTGGCAAAAATGTTTCTTTTCTGTTGCTTGCTGCATAAATTCAAGTTGATCAATGGTTAGAGGAATCCCTGAAGCAAAGGGCATGGAACGCTGCAGCCTTGCTCAGCAGCCTTCATGGGACCACGTGGGCTGCCACAGGCAGCTCCTAGATAGGACACTGAGGACAAAAAGGTCTCACTGCAGGCAGAGTAACCTGGGACATCCCTGCATTCACTGGCAGGAATAAAACAGAAAGTTAACCTGGAACACAGCCTCTGCAAGCACTGTGGATTAAATAACACAGGCTTTAGGCTGACCCTGAGCTTCTTAATTCAAAAACAGTGGAGCTGCAATTTATAATTCTTAGTTCAATTTCCTTCTGGGTTGTTCAAAGGCATTTTCCTGATTCTACCATGTTTGGATTTTAACTATGATGCAGACTTTTTGTCTTCCCAGATTAACTCCATCAATTTTGAAAATTCTACCAATGGGTGAATTGTCATATATATTCAAAGATTTCAAAGGTAACATTCTCAAATATGGTAAATGTGAATGTAGCTGGTCTCGGAGATCATTATGTTTTGCCTATACTTTTTCAAAATGTGTAACATGAAATTATTAGCAGGGGATACCTTATATCCATAGGTTATTAACTTTATAAATATATGCTAATAAATATTATATGGCTTGTCAGTTTTCTTAAAATTATATTCATAGAGGTGTTACATACAAGAAATGGCTAGTTGTTTTAATACCAGAATATATATTTTCTATTAGGTAAAGGTTAAATCAGATTGGTATGATTTCTCTAAATTCTATATAAGGTAAATATGTGTTAGATGCCAATTCTATAAGAGCCATCTATATGTACTGATTCTCAATCTTGGACTAAACAATAATAGAAAAATCAAGATATTACTGTACTCAATCTGACTCTGTGTTCAAAAGAGCTCATTGGATACAGACCCAGAAACAGACATATTTTCCAATACTTCCTCATAAACCCGTCTGGCCAACTGGTTTGTGACGAATGTAAAGGAAATAAATAAACACAAGGAGATTTATATCTTCCTTATGGTGCCAAAGTCCATGATTATGTAGGTAAACTGAGTCAAAGAGAAAGACATAAGTTTTCCTTTCTCATCTATTGCTCAATGGTTAGAGACATTGTCTTTTGTAAATGCTATATGTTTTCTGTTTGCTTCAAAAAAATATGTCCCTAAAAAGTGTCTTTCTTATAAGTGTGTTAAGGACCAGGTTGTTCAATGGTTAGAGACACTTTTCAATGGTTATACTCATTTGGCATCCTTAGAAAGGAAGGAATCTACATCTAAATTCTGGCAAATATAGTAAGTGCTTGGGTTTTTGCAAAAGGACTAGTCATAACAAGCTTTAGAGGAATGACCACCACAGGTTAACTTTAAATATTAAATGATTCTCTAGCCTAAGTTTTTATAAACAGAGTGCAACTGTTCTTTTGCTTGTGAGACCATGTAAACTGACCAAGGCTACCACTGGACTTGATCACTCCAGTTATAGTTTTTGGCTCAGTGACTTCTAATTCTAGTCCTA
>PVHP010014625.1:0-38824 GCA_004024765.1 Zapus hudsonius
TTATATTGAGGAAGCTTAGAGGCACATTTGCCTCTGCTGAGGGATGCAATATTTATTATTTGTCTTGATTATTTTGTGACATTCAATTTACTTTAATATATCATTAGCTAATAATTGTATGTCAATTTTAATCAGCATTAAAATATTTAATCCCTTAAAATTCAAATTTCTTTAAGTAATGGTTGGATAGTGTCTGTATTCGTTTAAGTTAACTTGCTAGGTTTGATCTTCAGCTTAAAAAATTAAAAACTAAATCTTAGGATATTTAATGATTTAGTACATTCTAATTCATGATTTTACTTTCATATCTGTTTATTTTAGAAAAGTAAAATAATGTAGTAAAGATGTCTTTTGTGGATTTTGTAAGTGCTGTGTGTTTAGTCTAAGATATTCATACAACATATAAAGTTCATTAGAAGAAAATTAATGCCTCAAAATATTAATAATAATCAATATTTGAAGAGCATAAGCCCATATAAGTATTTGTGTAAATGGAAACATATAAGAAACACATCTAATGTGCTTTTTAAAATATGTATTGAAGTTGATTTTGCTTTAATTAAGCAGAAGAATAATTTTGAAAGAAATGTTTAAGTTTAGATATGTGGTTTTTGACAATAATATCAATTTCTAAAATATTTCTCTAAAATAAAAGAATATATTTAAAATCCAAATTTTGTATTCATGTGATTCACTTGTCAAAAATAATGATTAATTATTAATTATGAAAAGTAAGTATAAATAGTTATTTCAACCTCCTTCTCCTATGTTAAGTTTTGTTGGTTTTGATTTTAAGATTGCTCAAGATTATATTTGCATTCTCTTCCAACAGAAATTGAAATTATTCAGTCCATCTTCTAACTAATTAATGACTTACCATTAATACACTTCCCAGTTTATTTGTTAATTAGTACATTGTTTACATTCATCTTTATGTTAACTTGATCATTGAGTAGTTTTTGTTTAAAAGGCTTAGGAGACACACTTTAAATATCATGTTTTTATTTTAAGAACAACTTATCTCAGTATAAATCACTGGGTTATTTTTTCTTCCTGATACCTACGTAGTTCTTGATAAACCATCTTTTAGCATTAAAGAATGTTATAGAGATGTTTGGGGCTCACTAGACCAATAGTATTTTTAATAGCTAGTGCACACAATACATGCTTTGTGACTCTAATGTCAATCTGATTATCCCTTAGCACTGAACTCAGAAAATTATCCATAGATATATTCTGATGTCATTATTCTGAATGTTCCACCATGGTCACTATAATAAAAAGTATCCACTGAGTCAAGCTATAAATGTTCTACTATGTAATTAATTATATTTTTCTATCCCATTTGTCGATGTTTTATTTTATTTATGAAGAAAACTGATGTTTACCCATTTCCTAAGTCTTCTGTAATCTTATTTTTGATGTGCTAGCATGCATACATACATACATGTGTGGGTATGTGTGGTCATATATGTAAGTTCTGGGCTGGTGTGAGAGACTCTGCCTCAGTAAACAAAGAGGAATGCAACTTGGAAAGACACCAGAGGTCATCAACCTCTGTCTCCACCTTCCTAGGGCTGAGATGATAGGTGGGGTGCCAAGTCCACCTGGCTTTTATGTGGCTGCGGGCCATCCAACCTTCAGTCCTCACACTGGAGTGGCAAACACTTTTTCTACTGGGCTACCTCTGTGGCCCTGAGCTCCATTGTTAGACTCTGCATATGAGTACATATGTGATGTGTGTGTGTGTGTGTGGGGGCTTCTCTGACTCGACACTGTCATTTACAGCTGACTCTCGTTCATTCATTCATCACGATACAGTTCGTTTTGCATTTCTTAGCTGTCAATAATGGTGAGAAGAATGGAAGCATGCAGATATCCTGGCCATACTGAATAACTAACTACCTAGTAGCGAGAGTGACAGATAATATTCTAATTCTATTTTGACTTTTTTTTTGAGACACTGTAGCCCAGGCTGATGTGGAATTCACTCTATAGCACAGGCTGACCTCAAACTCATGGCGACCCTGCTACCCAGCCTCTCAGTGCTGGGATTACAGGTGTGCACCACCACACCTGGCTCGTCTATTTTTAATTTTTTGAGGAAAGCTATGACTCTGTGATTGATATTCTTTTCTGCCCACTTCTGAGCTCTAATCTTCCTATAAACCAGCTGCAGTCTTAGATCATATGTAGAAGCCTCTGGTAGCAGCTGTGCCCTATCCTGAATCTGTAGATGACAGTCACTCAAGTGTTCTTAGCACAGGCCATTGTCGTGGGTTTACTTTTCTTTCAGCAGTGTTTCTTGGGGAGCTTTGGGGTGTCATGTCCTGTGGTCTCCCTGCTGCTGCCTTAGCTGCAATTCGTTGTGGTGATTCCCAGAGCTCAGCAAAGCACTCACATTTCCTGGAGACATAAAAACTACAAACAGGTTCCTTTTCTTTGGATGATTGACCCTAAAAATTTTTTTTAAAACTATCATGTCCCTTAGCTCATTGTTAAATGACAAAACTCAACAATGTCAAATTGCCAGGTGTGGTAGTCCATGCTTTTTAATCCCAGCCCTCTGGAGGAGACAGAGCTAGGAGAACTGCCATGAGTTCAAGACCACCCTGAAACTACAGAGTGATTTCCATTTTGCTGGAGCAAAATCTTACCTAGAAAAACCCAAAAAAGTCAAATTAGATCCTTCTGCAGTTATATAAATGCAAATAAAATTCATATAAATCCAGTCATTAATGAGAGTAAAGTTGGAACTGGGTTGGCTGCCATCCTCTGGTCTATTTTATACTTGATTTATGAATTATCGTGATTATTTGCCTAAAGAGTTGAAGTATGATCCCAACATATAGTGAAATGTACTTTGAGATAGTTTAATAAGAGACAGACGCAGGAGTGGGTGGCTGTTTGTGTTCTGTTTGCATTAGCAGCTCCCTCTAAATGTCCATACCTGCCAGTCAGAAGTTCATACATTAGAATTCCTAGTGACCAGTAGTCAGCTGAAATGTCGTGGCCTTTGTTCAGGATGATCTCTGGGGCTACATACTCTGGAGTCCCACAGAACGTCCATGTTTTCTTGCCAAATCCTATTTTCTTTGCAAAGCCAAAATCAACCTAATGAAGAGAGAAAAACAAGAAACTTTAGCTATGTATGATTAAGTATTCGAGTACTTTTCTGAAATACACTATTGACATAATAAGAAAACTTAAAGCAGATACAAGTATATTACAGTCTTGTCTTCTATAAGGAATCATGTACATTGCAAACACGGTCTATCTGATTGAATTAATTTTCAATGCAAAAAGTTGAAACTCGAGTATTGACTATAATTCATCATTAGAAATAAAACCCCCTTTCTATCAATACTTTTTGTCTTTCCTACTTTTATGCCAATAGAAGTTTTGGCATAAAGAAGGAATTTCTCCTCTGCTTAAGGTTTAGAACTTCAGGTGGATCTATTTAACAGCTTCCCAGAATAAATGTGCTTTCTGTTGATCTTCATGATATTGACAGTTTATCAAGTAGCAAGTTGGTTTATTGTTGAAGGAGGTGAATAGCCCAGTATGGGAGCCATTCTTCTCCAGGGAATCAAGAAGATACAATGAAAATGTTGTCCTCTTTCTTGGAACTTTTTGAAAGAGAATCTAAATATAGACCACCTGGGTTTTGGGGTTTTTTTGGGGGGGTTAGCTACAAAAAAATCCTTGCCATTGGTGTAATTTCATTGTTGTATAAGAATTACTAACTTTTAAAAATAGAATCACGCAAAAGTTGTACATTTTTTAAATCAAAGAACTTTCCTTATACAGTAACTTCTGACTGATTATTAGTATTATTGTTAATACAGCCAAGATATCACCTCAAAATCGATTTTCCCATGAGCATCATTCTCAAATATAAAACATTAAAACGTTCAAAGTTTGTAAGGTATTAATATCCATTGTATTTGGATGGCGAGAGGACTCACGAAAATAAAAAAAAATGACTTTTGTAAGCTGTTTGAGGTCTATGAACATATACCAACAAGAGTGTTTGCTAACAACATTCATTAGGTCAGAATGCTTTACAAGAGTATTATTAATTCATATCTTGCCAGTTTAATTTTTCATAACATTTTACATAATTTGAAATAAAATTTAATTGAAAACTATAATACTCAAACTTACTTTTGAGAAAAGTTGTAACATTAAACTAGAATATAGCTTTTAATGTTAGCTTATGAACACAGCTTCAAAACCGTGTACTTTAATTAAAACTGTAGGACAGAACCATATATGAAACATACTGACCAGTTTGGCGTAACCTCGGTGATCTAAAATGAGATTTTCTGGCTTGAGGTCCCTGTAAATGATTCCTTTGGAATGCAGGTAAGCAAAAGCTTCTACCACACATGCTGTGTAAAATCTGGTTGTAGAATCTTCAAATGAACCTCTGAAATATGGAAAATGGAATGAAAGGTGTTTGAGAAATTAATTTCTTTAGTCAGAAACCTACGTCTAACTGGCTCAATGATGGACATTCTGTCATTTTTTTAAAGAATCTGAGGATGAAGTCAAGGACTTCTTTGTCCTCATGAGTGGCTTGTTAAATCTAACTTTCTACAAGGACTCAGAAGAATTCAAAAACAGTTCCGTGTATGTTGCAGCTTCCTATCAACAGCCCACAGTCATCTTAAAGGGCAGTTATAGACGTGGGCAGGAGAGAGAAGGAGCTCTATTTGAGAGCATGTCTACCAAGTCTGCTTTCAAAAGGGGAGGCTATTTTAACTCATTAATTAAGTGAAAATCAAGATTGAACCCAAGGCTTTACCCATGCCAGGCAAGTGCTCGACCACTTAGTTAACATCTCCAGCCCAAAGAAGAGTTGATATTAAAAATAGAGATTATTTATCTTAAATAATAAGTGTGTATATGCATAATTAACGTACAGCTTAAAATATATAAATCTATTCATATATTACTTTTAAAAAGTTTGGTTTGGATCTTTCTAAATAATGTAGATATGGTTCCTGAGGACACTCACAAAAGCTAATGTCTTCAGTCTCTTTTCTTTTCCCCTCTTTCCCCTCCTCCTTTCCTTTCCTTCCTTTCTTCCTTCCTTCCTTCCTTCCTTCCTTCCTTCTTTCCTTCCTTCCTTCCTTTCTTCCTTCCTTTCCTTCCATAGGGTTTCATGAAGCCCAGGCTAGGCTTAAACTCACTATGGAGACAAGAATGGCCTTGAATTTCCATTCTCCTTCCTCCACCAGGCAAATTCTGGGATCAAACGTGTGCATGACAGGACCCAGCCTTTAGTACAGATATTTAAGTCCTCTGTTTAGGGCCCCATTCATAAAGAGGGTTGAGCACATTCCTAGTATATCTTACTGGTTAAAAATTCCACCTAATATATTGTCTTTGTAGAGAGGAATATTGATATTACTCTGATGATAGCAGATACCCAAAGACTCAGAAGGTCTTCAGTCTTTTATAGCTCTCTCTCTCTCTTTCTCTCTCTCTCTCTCTCTCTCTCTCTCTCTCTCTCTCTCACACACACACACACACACACACATTTTTTTTTGTTTCTGATTCTGAGCCATTTTGGAATTTTGTAGGATCTTAGAATGTTGGTTTATAATTCTTTCAAAAAATTCTATATTGAATATTTCCTATGTATAAGGATATTTAAATGATATTAAAAGTTTAAGTAAAGGATTGTCTCAAACCTTGGCAAATAAATATAATATATGCACACAGGCCATTTATCAGCAAAACACTGTTTTTTCACTAAACATCTGATTAAGGTAACTCTGAATTAAACCTTTTGAAATCAGCCATAAAACCTAGCATTAAAGTGACTCAAAGTGAAAAATTACTATTACAATTGATAATGACAATATAAATTTGATCTAAAACAGAAGTGAAAGCTTATTTTATCAGCAATTTAGAGAGTTGTTTTAAGAAATAAATCGTTTGCCCTATGTAGCTCTTTGAAATGATAAATTGTGCTCAACACCCATATCACTTCAAGTAAAACAAGTGCGTGGTAAGATTGTACAACTTCTCTGGGGATGACTGGTTAAATAAATGGTATTAGATGGCAATTCAATAAAATTATAGCATTATATATATTTATGAATAAACTCAACATAAAACTCACTGACAATGTTTAATCATCTGTCATAAACTGAGTCCCAAGATGTCATTATGACAAAGCAACAAGGCATTATGGGTTAAAAGCAACAAGCATTAGTGAACACATGAATCTGAAGTAGTTGCCATCTGTGTTGGCTGATCGCCAAATTAAATTGGGAGGCTGTGTTATTAGGAAGACTGACTAATTTCTTTGTAAATATTTTCAACTGGGGCCATCTATTAAGTCATCAAAAATGAAATCATATAACAACATCCACAAAATAGTCAAGACCAAAGCAGGGTGTGGTAGCTCATGCCTTTAATCCCAGGACTCAGGAGGCAGAGGCAGGAAGATCACTGTGAGTTTGAGACCAGCCTGAAATTACATAGTGAATATCAGGTTATCCTGGGCTAGAGTGATACCCTACCTCAAAAAACCAAATAAACAAAATGAAACAAAATAAATAGCCAAGATCAGAAGAATGGATATACAAAATTAGCTGTTATGATTATAAGTCTATCCACAAAGACATATGGTCAGAAATTGAGGTGTGTGAGATTTGAAAATGACAGATGATAGTTTGTGAGCAATTTTTTATGTTACTCAGCAGAAAAAATAACGTAGTTTAAGATATAATAATTGAGAAGATCCATTTCATGAGATGAAAATGCACATTTATATATGTATACACATTATTGTGTTATGTCTTATTCTATTTGGTAATGGGAATAGCAATGTATGTTTATTATATATCCCAAGTACATTACTTCGAAAAGTTTCAGGGGTTTCCAATTATTTAGGTGTCAAAAAGGGAAAGCAATTAATATATACTTTCTACCAACCTATCCCAACTAATGAAAAGAAGAGATTAAAAAGTCAAAAACCAGAAGATTAATCAATATGGCTGTTAAAGAATAAGCCAGGAAAGGGGCTGGAGGAGGGGCTGAAGAAATGGCTCAGTGGCCTGCAAAGCCTAACAACCTAGGTTTGATTCCCAGAACCCACATAAAGCCAGATGCACAAAGTGGTGCATGCATCTGCAGTGTGCTTGCAGTGGCTGCAGGTCCTGGAGTTCCCATTCTCTGTCTCTCTTTGTGTCTGTTTCTCTCTGTGGGTTTGAAATAATTTTTAAAAATATATTAAGTAAGAGCCTTGGTTGGGGAGAATATCCAGAGTCATTGCCCCCCTTCAGCAACAACACACAAGGGGGAAGGTAAAAAACAACAAAAGACTGGCTCCCTCTGGTGCAGTTCATAACTCCTAACCAATGGACAGATCCAATATGCACCCCGAGGAAGGACCCCAAGTGGGTAGGGGACAGAGAGGAGGGAAACAGAGACACATTCAAAAGATTTGCTCATACAATGTATATACTTATTCATAATAAAGATATATATATATATATATATATATATATATATATATATATATATATATATATATATATATATATATATATATATATATATATATATATATATATATATATATATATATATATAAAACAAATAAGCCAGGGAAATATTTGGAACTAGTACTCTAGTGTTCTAAATCAGGTCTAAATAAATAAAAAATAATATTTAATGGTCCTCAAATCCTGCTTGTATATGGTGTTATCTTAAGTCTCTCTCTCTCTCTCTCTCTCTCTCTCTTTCTCTCTCTCACTTTTCAAGAGAGGGTCTCTTTCTAGCCCAGGCTAACCTGGGATTCATCTGTAGTCTCAGGCTGGTCTTCTAACTCACAGCAATCCTCCTACCTCAGTCTCCCAAGTGCTGGGATTAAAGGCTAAAGGCATATGCCACCATGCCCCACCAAGTCTCATTTCTGACAATAAATAAAGACGTGTTTTGTGTTCCTTTTTTTAATAATGGTGAAATGACTGACGAAGCTGGACAAGGTCACCTCAGGCAACAGAAAGAGAAGGAGGATGTCTAAATGGTCCTGGGACTCTTGCTGAGTCTGTGAAGGTCCTGTCAGCAAACATTAAGGTTACACAGACCTCTTTTCTAACTCATACATTTCTTGTTTGCTTTCAGGACAACTTCTCCTCTACCATTGCTTCTTTGGAAGCAAGGAAAAAAAAAGAATAAATAAAAATGCAATCTAAGTAAAATAAAATAGATAATTCTATAAATATCAGAAGTAAAGAAGGTTGGTAGGGGAAATGGTTCCAAGGTAGTTTTTTAAAAAATATTTTATTTATTCATTTTTCAAGCAGAGAGAGAGAGAGAGAGAGAGAGAGAGAGAGAGAGAGAGAGAGAAAGAAAGAGAGAGAGAACCAGGGCCACCACCTTGTGGGTCTGGCTCATGTGGGTCCTGGGGAATTGAACTGGGGCTTTAGGCACTGGAGGCAAGTGCCTTAACCGCTGAGCCATCTCTCCAGCCCCCAAGGTAGTTTTAGGTGGAGTTTTTCCATTGCTTTGTATGAACAGCTTGAGCATTTCTGAAACGTAAGGGGAACATGAAGCTTCTTCATTCAGTATCTTGTCTTCTGAGGGTACAAAGCAACGGTGTATTCAGAACTCAGGGATGAGACAAGGGAGGAAAAAGGACCAAAATACAGCCCATGGACATAGAGAGAGGAGCCTGCACTGGCATTTTTATCCACTCCTCCCAAGGGAAGTGGCTCCTTTTTAGAAAGCCTTTGTTATCCTGGTAAAGCAGTGTTTCTTACTGAGAAGCCTTGACCAGAACATATGACCACACAAAATATAAAATCAAGTTACATGAGAAACAAACATGAAATCATATTTACCTTCAAAAGGAAGTTGAAAATTAATACTTATGCATGTTTGACGCTTCAGTGAGTAGACCATAGGTAAGTTTTATCATTGATATTATATTACTATTGTTATTGCTCTAGTTATGGAAAGTGAGAATTTTGCAATGCTATTTGGAGCCTAGCTGGTCCTTTCTCTGTGTAGCTTATTATCCTTTTCTGTTTATTTTCCCTGTAAGCCTCCTATTCTATGAACAGAGATTACAAACATTTTTAAGTTATTAGGCAACTGAAATGATAGTTAAAAAATACAGTAGAAACACACTAGGTCTGTCAGATATTAATTCAGAAATAAAAATTTTAATTTAGGATAACAGTCTGGAAGTTCTGAGTAGTGGGACCACACCTGTTCTGTTTATCACAGAGTCTTAGGGCTCCATCACCGTGTCTGACATTGGAATTGTACTTAATTATCAACCAACAACAGTATGACAATATACTATGACAATAGCTTAGAACAGATATTCACCTGTACCCCAATGTCAACATGATATAGTCCCTTGCGTGCTTCTTTTTTCCCTATCATTTAATCCATCAAGTGAAACACAAGTGTAATAGAACACAGTGTGGTGGCAATAATCTACTGGACACACACAATAAGGTGTGGAAATGAAAGGGCATCTTGTACAAAGAGAGAAAGGCATTAAAGGAACACCATTAGAGAGGAGATTGTGAGTGGAGTTTATAAAGAGACACTTGTTCTATTTCGGGCTATCTGAAAAGTAACAAATATTACACCATGACATGCTTCTCTGGAACATCAGGGCTATTGGCAACAAAAGTTCAGAAAAACAATGGAGACTGTGAAGGCAGAACTGAAGCAATTAAGAGGAAAAAGATGATCCAAAAGTCTAGGGACTGCTACCCACAACTACAATCCCAGCACTTGGGAGGCAGAGGCCAGAGGATTGGGCATTTGAGGCCAGCCTGGGCTATATGGATATCCTGTTGCAAAAAGCTATGCTGGAGAGATACATTCCAGTGGTGTGGTGAGGATGTACCTCGAGATTTCATCCCCACACTGCCAAAAATTATGACCTTGAAGTGATGAGTAGACCATTTATGGAAAATCATCAAAATAATTTGTAGGAAAATCAAGGTGTAGTCTTTAAAATAAGACAGAAGTAAAATTGCTTGGTGTAGGTAGTAATCTCGAGATGTTTTATAGAATATATTTTTAAAAGATGGTTAAGTATAAAGTGAAAAATTAAGATACAACTTTTCATAATTTACATAAAGAAACACGTATTAGGCATACAAAGTTTACTTCCCCTGGAAGAACAGATAAATAAATCGAAATCAAATTGTTTACATGAGATGTTACAAGTAAGTGGATTTTTTTCACTAAAATCGGCAGCAAGCTCTAAAATAAAGGGTTAGAAAGTTGTTTTCATTTTGGAAATGAAAAATGACAGAAGATAGAAAAGTTACTTTGGAAAAAACTACCCCAAACACAGACTCCCTGAACAGGGAGTGGTACAGTTAAACTATGTTAATCCAGACTGTCCTTATCAAGTATCAATGATTTTCTTTAAGCTAAAGCTCTGTAGGAAATTCCACAGCTAGGGTTGGCTGATTCTGACATTCACATCGAGCTAAGGACTGTGGATTGTACATACATTTCTAGTTACCATTTTTTTTTAGTGGACTAAGACTGTATCATTACAGGTGAGTTTCACGTGTGTTACAGTAAATCCTAAATTCATAGTTGGTTGTACCTCCTGTATATTTTGTATTTTGAAATGTCAGTACATATAAAATGCAATTAGAAGTTTTATATGTAAAAATAATGGACTCTTCTTGAAAGAAAGAAAGAAAGAAAGAAAGAAAGAAAGAAAGAAAGAAAGAAAGAAAGAAAAGAGTTCAATGAAATCTCCTACCTATCCCTGAGAATGGTCCAGAGTTCTCCCCCTAGGCAGGCTTCCATCAGCATATACAAATACTTGCTGTCTTTAAATGTTCTGTATAGCCTGTGAAAGGTAAATAAGAAAACAAAAATATAAACATTCTTGCCTTTTAAAACCATGTCGCTTTAAGCTTAAGAGAAACATGTTTATAAATGACACATCATTTTACACATTTGTAGGGTATAATATGATGTTTCCATACATATATGCATTATATTATAGTCAAACCAGGGTATTGAACATGTCTGTCATCTCCTATATTTATGGTACAATGTTCCAGGGAGGATAAAGTTCTGGTGTCCAATTACATAGTTAGCAATATCTTCTTAAATATTTCAAAGTAGGCAAAAGGAAGCTCTGAATATTCTTATCATAGTAGTACCCACATTTTTGAGTGGTCAGGTTGAACTTTCCATTTGCCATGCTGAAAAATTTTATCACAAGAATGAAGAGGACCAAAGTCCACAGAGAGTCAATGGCCCATGAATAAACCTGATAAGTAGCATGGGGCCTATTGCCTTCCAGGGGCTGGATTAATCCAAGGGTTCAACGATACACTTTAGCAAGATCTAGTGGCACCAGCACATGTGTATGAAGACATCGGTAGATTATATTTGATGAATCAAGACTGTGTATTTCATGTGCTGGTCACTTATCTTCATGTTATATTTTATTTGTTCAAGTGTCACTTCCAAATTGACCATAGATACTTCCTGAATATATAAAAATCAACCTTACTATTCATTTTAAGTCACATGCTGTCAAATGCACACATTGGTGCATGCATATGGAATGTGTTTGCGGCGGCAGAAGGCCCTGGTACACCCATACTCACTCTCTTTCTGTCTGCCTCTTTGTCTCTTTCACAAATAAATAAAAATGTGGTTTTTACATTTAAAAAAGCCTCCCCATTTTTCTCATACCAGTGCTTTAAAAAATACTGAGTGGCAAGGATCAACTGACAATTCATTTTAAAAAACAACTGAAATTTAGGGTTAAATAGTTTGAACTTTGACTTTTTTTTCAGGGGGGGGGAAATGTAAGCTCCAGAGGTCAATGGAAAAATTTAGTTTGACAGGATAAACTGAAATTGTTGAAATTGGCATTTGGAAACACATCTTTTTTAGAGCAGCCGAGTCTCTTTAGAAAATAAGTAAGGGTAGAGTCAAAACTTTATCTGTTAAAAATCCAAACGATTTTCTCCAGATTCTTTGTTGCAAATGAAGGAGCCAGAGTCTCTGCGGGTGCCTCACCTCACAATGAAGTCCGAATGGGCACCCTGCATGATCTGCTTCTCTGAGCGGATGTGTTCCTGCTGTCTCGTGTCCACAATGTGGCGTTTTTTCAGGATCTTCATTGCAAAAGTTTTGGTTTCTTCACTTTTCAACTGGACCTTAAAGACGGGCAGAAAAGACAAATAAGAAAGAACCTACAGATTTAATACAACAGACTGCATGGCTATGCTGAAATTAAGAGTGTGGCGGACCTGAATGAACCCAGAGAAGTACTGAAGATGCTGAGCTGACCATGCCAGCCTCAGCCATCGGTTGCTTTCCTTCTGCCCTATCTGTCACAAGTGCCAACTAGCTTGACTGCAAGGTAATGTGTCCCACATGGAACAGAAGAGAAGCCTACCCCACTCTCAGCATGCTTCAGGTTATTTATGTAACTGTGTTGTATACTTTTTCTCTGCCAATCAAAAATGTAAAAACAACAACCAAAAACAAACCACATCTCCTCTTCCATTTTCCTTCGAGGGCTGGTGGCAAGCTGGCTCTCACACTCCTAGCCCACACGCATTTCTAGATCATTCAATTCAGTGACTGACCCTCGTCTCCATGGAGATTGCAGATGCATGGAGTGGCATATTATTTACTATTATTATTGTATCATTTTCAAATGTGTTTATGTGTATGTAGGTGCAAGTGTGAGTGCACGAGCACATGTTTGCGTGTGCCTGTGGAGGCCTGGAATCTGCCAATTAGGCTACATTGGCTGGCCAGTGAGACCTTGGCATCTGCCTGCTTATCTTTTTTGCTTCTCAATCTTTCTCCTTTTTCCAGCTTAATTTTTTTTAAAGTATATACTACAAAGCTTTTCTCTTTTTTCAAAAGATTTAAAAGGATGACATGGTGACATTAACTCTTTTGATCATACTGTCACTCTTTGGTTGTATCAGTGGGTGAGATCTGTAATGAGCCTGCCTCTGTCACAGCCCCTGTGGCTCTGTGGAGGCCTGGGTCCCCGTCCCCTTTTATAAGAAATCCGTCAAGGCGACATGTAAGGTGAGGAAGGAATACAACAGAACTAATCACTTAACAGCACCCAAGGGAGGTGCCCTGGTGACCTCCAGCAGCAGAACCTCACGCAACTCTCCACAGCCCACATTATCCAGAGCTAGTGACCACTTCAGGAAAGTAGAGACAGCTGACTATTTTCAGCCAGAATAGACTCTGTTATATTGAACTTTGAGTAATTTACTCCTTCATTTACAGCAATCCTGGGGTTTTAAGTGTCTTATCCATGCATTCATGTTCACATTGAATTCAGGGAAGACATTAATATGCCAGGTTGTTAGAAGTGACATCTTTCAAGGAAATACATAGATTAGAAATAGAGGGGAAGGACACCTGATATTCTCCTCCAGTGTCCATGTGCCTGTGAGTATATCTGCACATACATGTGTCTACAACACACACACACATATGAGGACACTTCAGAGAAGTGAGTTTTTATTTGTTGTCACTGCTCACTACTTCTGAGTCTATGTGGCAGGATATAGAGGAAAATGGATATTAAAAAAGGTCTGCATGGGAGCCATCAACAACTCAATTCCACCAACAAGACATGGGATGATGGCTGCCATCCTGGCAGGAGATGAACCACCCCTGGCCCATCATATTGGGCCCAAATTAAACCTATGAGAAAGTGGTGAGATAAACAACAGACCATGAATTTACTGCCTTTAGATTTCTCTATGCTCAGTGTATGATGTGAGGACCAATTAAAGCTTTGCTGCCATTTCCTTAGACATCTGCAGGGCCTCCTTGTCAGGGATTTGTGACACCTGATTGTTTGAATCATTGAAGAAGCCAAAGTAAGCAGGACAGGAGGAATGGATTCTGGCAGATGGCAGGTGGCAGCCTGACTAATGAGTTCATTAGAAACCTTCTGACAAACTGAGATGGAGGGATGGCTCAGAGTTTAAGGTGCCGGCTTGCAAAGCTTGACAGCCTGGGTTCGATTCCCCAGTACTCGTGTAAACCAGATGCATAAAGGCATGCATGTGTCTGGAGTTTGTTTGCAATGGCAAGAGGCCCTGGCACACACATTCCTTCTCCCCTATCTCTCCTTGAAAATAAATTTAAAAATGTTTAAAAGAAATATTCTGACAAACCAACAACTTCCCAAAGGTCATTCAAGGATTTCAACTAAACATTTTTGCTAGAGGAATAGGTTACATGTTTATCAATAGGAGGTAGAAAAATAAACTATGCTATGTCCATGCATTGCAGCCATAAACTTGATAAGTTAGTGTCATAACTAACATTTTAATAAACATGTATATTTGAATAAAAAGTGTTAGTTGGATGAGGAGATGGCTCAGCAGGTAGCAGCACTTGCTCTGGCCTGTGAGTGCATCTGTATATATATCACACGCATATGGACATATATATTACATAATACCACATACACTACAGATACCAGAGAAACGTATTAGTTATCTCACTATACATTTTTATGATTCTATAATGTATTAATATGTGAGTGTGTGATGGTTAGGTTTTGTTGTCAGCTTGATCTTTTTAGTAACTCTTGGGTGGGTCTCTACGGATGTTTATAGGAAGGCAGCCTCTCAGTAGGGGGCAGGAGGTAAAGAAGCTCAAAGGAGCTAGAAGTAAACATCCTTTCCTGTGTATGCCGTGCAGGAAGGAAATTCCAGAGACTCGGGAAGCCATTAAGTCTGGGATAGAATTGCAAGACCCCACCCTAGGGCTATATAAAGGTGAAAGAATTCTCTCCTTGCCCTCCTGCCTGTTTGCTGTTCTGTGAGTGTCATGTTGGTGATGGGTTTTTCTCTCTGCTTGGACCTGTGAAAGGGGAGCAGCCTCTTTTACATTTTGGAACTTCCCCTATATCTATAGCTACAAATAAATACTTTCCTCTCCCAAATTGTGCCTGGTTTGGAGATTCATCCCAGAAGCGTGTGGCTGACTACAACAGAGTGTATATCTATCCTACATCTATGTATAAAGTCAATTTTTGCACATCTGGCTTTACATATGTACTGGGGAATTGAACTTGGGCTAGCAGGTTTTGTAATCAAGTGCCTTTAACAACTGAGCCATCTCCCCAGTCCTGTATCTAAAATACATAATAAAATACATATTCACATTGATTATTCCCAAGTTCATCAAGAACTATCAACAATGTGACTCAAAGTATTCCATAAAACAGAATGGGAAGGAACACTGTCAAACCCATTATAAAGTCAGCATTACACTTATATGAAACAAGATAAGGACACAGAAATAAATAATAAATTATATGGCAATCTCCATTATGAAAATGGATGTAAAAATTCTCAATAAAATACTTGCAAACTGAATTTAATTTCACATGAATAGGTCATTAACTATAACCACATTCCAGGGTATCAAGGACTGTTCAACCTATGCAAATCAATCAATGTCATATGACTCTTTCATAGTCTCAAAGACAGAAATCACTTGATTATATCAATAGATGCAGGAAAGGACTTTGATTAAGTCCAACATCTCTTCATGATAAAATCTCTGAAGAAAACAGGAATAGAAAACATCTCAAAAGAATAAAGGCTACATAAATAGAGAAATATTTGTACTACATAGGAAAAGCTCAAAGCATTTCCATTAAAATCAAGAACAAGATGAGTGTCCACTTCACTCTTATTCAACATGGTTATTAACATTTTTTAGAACCATAAGAAAAGAGAAGGAAATAAAAGGGTATAAATAGAAATAATATAATCCTGAACACAATAGCTCCTAAATACTTCACTAGAAAAATATTTCATCTGATAAACACTTTTGGCCAAGTGTCAGGATACAAAAATCAACTTAAAGAAATAATCAACTTTTCTATATATCAATTGCAACCATATTAAGAAAGAGACTAGGAAAATAATCCCATTCACAAACGCTTCAATGAAATAGCTAATAATAAACTTAAACAAGCTAGGGAAAGATATGTACAATAAGAATTTTTAAATATTGAAGAAATAAATTGAGGACACTGAAGGTTGAAACGATTCCTCATGCTCGTAAAGCAGCAGAATTAATATAGTAAAAATCCTGTATTACCAAAAGTGACCTATGATTCAATGCATTCCTCATCAAAATGCAAATGACATTCTTCATCAAACTAGAAAATACAATCCTAAAATTCATATAGAAGTACAAAAGACCCTTGGGAGTCAAAGCAATCCTGAGCAAACACAATGCTGGAATTATCACCATGCCTGATTTTGAGTCATATACTACAGAGCAAAACAGACCCAGAGATCAATGGGAGAGAAGAGCTCACCCAGGAATACAAAATAGTGACAGCCACCCGATTTTTGACAAAGATACCAGAGACTTTGAATACAGAAAAGATGGCCTCTTCAACAAATGGTGCTAGGGAAATTGGGCATCCATGTGTAGAAAAATATCACTAGACTTCTATCTTCCCTATCTTTCATCCTATACTAAACAAACAAACAAACAAAAAACATTTAAGATCTTAATGTAAGAACTAAAACTCTTAAACTATTAGAGGAAAACATAGAGAAAACATTTCAAGATACAAGCTTAGGCAAGGGCTTTTCAAACCACACAAATGCTGCCAAGGATGTTGGCAAAATAGAGTCCTTTATCAACAGCTGGTGGCAATGAAAATTTGTCCAGCCACTATGTAAAATATATGGATGTTCCTCAAAATAACTAGAAATGTAACTACCATATGTATCAGCTATACTTCTCCTGAGTCAACATGCCACAGAGTTACCTATACATCTGTTCATAATAGTCAGGTTAAGAAATCAGTCTAGGTATCTGTTAATGCAAGAATGAAGAAAGAAAATGTGGTATATATATATATATATATATATATATATATATATATATATATATATATCATGGAATTTATTCATCTATAAAGAAGAATAAAATTATATCATTTGCTGGCAAATATATATTTGGAATATATATATGTTATTTCCATATATATATGGAAATCTTCATATTAAACAAAATAAAAGTGCGAAAAACAAATACTTCATCTTATTTGTGAGTCAGGGGATTATTTATAAATACATCAAATCATATATGTATATATACATACATACACATATGAAAGTAGAAGGGAGACTTGGGGGAGGAAGACTAGTGGGAGGGGAAGTGAAGGCGGCTGAACAGAGCAGAAGGAAGCCATTAATATCGTCAATGTACATGATACACTTAAAATAAATTGTCTGTGTGAAGCCCAACACTATGTAATATACATATTCATTAGTAAAGAATAAATAAAGAAGGAACAAGGCCATGTGGTGCACAGAACCTCCTGATCTCATTGTTCTATCTTCACAAGTGACAAATGACAGAGACCAGTGGTTTACTAATGGTAAGGGAAAAGTAGTACTCCACAATAAATTAAATGTATTACCAACAAACTAAAGGTATATCGTTGATAAACTATTCTGAATATATATACAGAATTGTGGGTGTCATAGTTTTACAAAAATGGAATTCATTTTATTGAAATAACCATTAGATAAAACCATTTTCTTTAAGGATATGACTATTTTCATCTTTCCTAGCAATCACAAAGCAGTAGTTTTCCTTCTCACAGAAATTATCCCACTTTTAAAGTGCTGATGTAAACGTTTCATGATGTGTTCTATATCTTGGCCCAAACTAAACTACCATAGTCCACAAAGAAAGCCATGCTTATTTCTGGGAGCCTTCCCACCTGAAACGAGCCTGTTCAGTCACCTTGTCATTCATGGAAGTTCAGAACTGAGACTGTGTTTGCAATCTTTTGGTTTAGTGATTTATTTCTTTATTATTGACACGAGGTCTCCAGTAGCCAGGAATGATTACCAATTTGCTATGGAGCCAAGGCTAGTCTTGAATTCCTACTTTTCCTGCCTCCACATCCCAAGTACTGGGTTCATATCTACATCACCATGCTCAGCTTTACAGTTCTAATGCCAATGTCCGTCTGCTTGGTTCAAACTGCAAGTCCACCCCCTTCATGATACAGTGCAAAGATGCTCTTCTATTCAACTACTTCATAGCATTTCTCTTAGTCTGCTCACTGGCTCTGGTGTCCTGTGGAAACATGTGACTTGTTCTGTCGCAACCTTTGCCTGGAATGGCCTTTCCCCAGAATGACCTGTTACTGTCATTTCATGTGAACCTCAACCTACTCTCCCCACAAAACTGTCTTTCATTCTTTCTATACTCTTAGGAGCTCTGAATGAACTCCTTCTGGAGTGCTGATATTTTTTTCTGCATAATTTATTATGAAATGTAATATTGAATATATGCCATTTGTTAGTTTTCAACATGTTTCTCTAACCTTCTTAGTAGAAAGCAATAACTCATTGAGGGCTAGAATCATGTCTGATATTTCTATATCCATAAGGATATTTAGGGATTTATTTAGTGAGTAAATTTGTGCTGTATATGATATACCTATATACTCACTAGGTATGACAATAAAATTTTATGTCACATTTTAAAAAATGGTGCATGTGATCTAAATCTTAACTTTTACATCAACTATTTTACCAATAAATAACTGAAGCCATGGAGAAATGGAGAGAGCCTTGTAGATTACAGGAATCTTTCTAGAATCATATGCAAGTTCAGCAGAGAGAATGGTAACATTTTATGTGAAGACACTAATTTTACAATACTTTTAATGAAAAGATATATGTATAAATACATAGATGGTATACAAGACTGTTATAAATTTGCAAGATGTGTAAGAAAGTAACTGTTCTGTTTACTGTCATGTGTGTGGCCTAAACTGTATGACAGATATTGATATATGAATATATATTACATATATTATATAGGAATAAGAAGTAATAGATTCCATATTGGCATCTGTGGAAGTAGAGATTCACTTCACCACCTGTAATTTCTGCTTAGAGACTAGCTTGGGCTTATTTAGGAATTTCCATATGTTTCATTGTACCTCCTGATGCTCCTGTAGCGTCTATCTGGTTGGACCTTCACTGGCTATCTGGATGCTCTCTTTCTTAGGAATAAGTGTTATTAATTGTTATCAGTGATTCTTTTTAAGAATGAAACTAGAAAATTCCATATTTAATAACAAGGGATGGTTATAACAAGTGAGGCAAACTTGCTGCTCCCAGTCTGTGTCCAGAGATACAGAGGAGGCTCTGCAGCAGAAATCACTCTGGGCACACATGCCAAAGGCTGCCCAGAAATCCCACAGCTATTAGATTTCACTGCTCTGTGGAAGCTCCCGAATGTTTCCTCTTACAAGGGGTTTCCCTTTGGAGTTAAGCTGCTTTCCTTTCATAAGGATGATATAAAACTCTGTTGACTGAGCACAGGGTTTATCACCTTACTTCTTGCTTAATCATTTCTTAGTCTATTTTTTTCCAGTTGGTTTACATGGAACTCCAGGCCTGCTTGCCTGGGAAGCACAAGCCATAGCAGCAATGTTGTGGAAGAGGTATGGACGAGCTTTTGTTTAGCATGGAGCCCCTGACACATGCTTGTGGTTGTGTGAAAGTAACAGAGTTCTTGCAACTCGTTACTACATCGCCCACCTGGGTAATCCAATTGCAAGATTAGAAACCTTGGCTGGATTCCCAAAATGATGAGGGATACCCTTTATACACCCCTTGGCAATATCCAGGCCATTATTGCATCCATTGGAGGTGCTAGAGTTTTAAAACACTATGAAGCAGGCTGACAGTGTGACTTTAAGATAAGAGTTCTTGCCTAGCAGGCATGAAGCCCTGGGTTCAAGCCCTAGTGCCACAGGTAATGGTGGTGGTGGGGAAAGGCTAGGAAGCAACTATGCTCCAGACCTGGGCATTGCAAACCATTCCCTACTCAGGGGTCAAGAGGTGGTGGGACTTTGCAGTTTCAAAGAGAAATAAATGTAGAGTAGGTAGCTTTGGGCACATACAGGTTCCACATGTGGAAGACTGAAAACTGTTTCCCATCATCTCAGGGAAGACCAGAAACTAAAAAGCTGAAGTGGTTTAGGCAAAATTAATAGAGGTTTTCAGAGGATCATGACTACTGGAAGACCTTAGGTTCTTACTTGTATAGAGGAAATGCTATACTCAAGGGTTGGCCTAGAATTGGGAAAATAAAAGTAAAAATTAGTCATTCCTTCCCTTATCTATGAGCATAGTTGGAAATGATATACATGAAGATAATTATTATTAGCATATTTTAATAATCACCATTATTATGGTAAAAATGATAGCATTGGCAATACATTGATCTGAGATGAATGACACACTATTTTGGTGACTTGAATTCTTTTAATCTTTAAAGCCTTGTGAAGTAGATGTTTTTATTATTATCCTCTGCTTACTGGCAAGGAAACTTGGGTTTAGAAACTCTGTAAGTAAGTGACTAAGTCTACACAGCAGGTTAGCGTTACAGCCCAAACCACTAATTCCAGAGCTCTATCATGTTACATTGTCTGGTTATCTCTTCACAGACATTTAGCCCCTAAAATAGCAACACCAAAATATTTAGAGGAAGGGATTTGCTTAGTTCATGCTCTTGGAAACACTACTTCCTTCAGAGTCCTGCTCCCCCACCCAAGGAGCCTGGGATGTCCATACTTTGTTTATGGGTTTATTTCTGGGTATACATTGTGGTTTCTTCCAGCAAACTCAGTCTCTCAGAGCTAGAAAATTTTTTCTGTTAATTTTTTAAATCTTCCATAAATGGTGTTTAATATCCTACAAATCACGTGGCAAGAATATAAACTGGCTGGAAAGATTGCTCAATGGTTAGGGTGCCTGCCTGCAAAACCTACCAACCTGGGTCTGATTCCCACTACCCACATTAAGTCAGATGTACAAAGTGGTGTATGCATCTGGAGTTCCTTTGCAGTGGCTGGAAACCCTGGTGTGCCCATTTTCTGTCTGTCTGTCTCTCCCTCTGCTTGCAAATAAACAAACAAAAATGTAAACAAGAATAGAATACAAGAATACAGATATGTCTTCATTATATTTGCTATATTTTAGATCTAAAATTTTTTCAACCCATTCCTCCACAAGCCACTTTTGTTTGGGTTCTTTTAGTGCAGCAACTAGAATGTTGACTGCAACAGACTACATCATTCTTTTAACCATGAATTACATGGATCTCCCTGAAGATACGCAATTGCCTTAGTGTGGTTCTGGTAACGTGTAAGTTCACATTCTGGCATTGTTGAAGGCATGTAAAAGATGAATAATAAGCAGTCATGAATCTGATCAGGTAGTTAGAATGTGGAAAGACCTCCAGGCCATGCATGCTAATGGCTGATCCTTATTGAGCAGTAATAAATATGATCTATATATTCTGTTTACCCTCTAATATGTTTTGGGACATGCATGACATGTGAATTCAGAGTTTAAGGACATGTGTCTCTGCCCTCATATACCTAGTGATTTAGTAAGGACATATCAATATCATCTCAAGATTTTGCAAATTGGGCTATATTTTCTAACCCAAATAAACTCTTAAAAGAGTTTTTGTATTCATTTGTTTCAAGTATCTGGGGAAGCAGTAAATGAGAATATCCAAGAGAAGATGTACAATATATGTAGACGATATATGTACACATACAAACATGCATTCATAAACATTCATACTTTGGAAAGTCTATTACTTTTTGTATCATTAAACCTTCTCAGGCTGGAGAGATGTTTCAGCAGTTAAGGCGCTTGCTTTCAAAGCCTCATTGCCTGGGTTTAATTCCTCAGCACTCATGTAAAGTCAGATTACAATGTGGCATATGTTCTGGGGCTCATTTTCAATGACATGAGGGGCTGGAGCACCCATTCTCTCTCTCTCTCTCTCTCTCTCTCTCTCTCTCTCTCTCTCTCTCTCTCTCTCGTACTTTCTCCTTGTAAATAAATAAAAATATTCTTTTAAAAGAATTTCCCTAATTCTGTGACTAATTTTTTATATCCCCTAGGTATTTTTCAGAGTATTTTCCAGAAGTTCCCATTATCAAGCAGGTATTACATATTTCAACTAGAAATGGTTTCATATTATTTTCAAAGCCACTATAAGCTAGTTTCAATATTTTTAAAATCCTACAAAAATTCCTATCACTGGTAACTTGGAATTATCAGACTCCTAGAAGTCTATAAAATTCTAATATTGACTATTTAAGTCATGAAAACAATTTCATTGGTAATTATTCTCTACAAAAGAATATTAAAGAAACTATATCAAACACTCCTCCCCAAATCAGTCTCCAGGGAATTCTGTTCTTTCTATCCTTCATGGTAGTGGGGCTGAATGAACCCTCTGTCTTGTTTGTATGTCCAAGTACCTCCAGAGCAGAGCTGTTCATATATAATGTCATCAGTAATTTTATTAGGTATATGAACAATTAGAGCTTGTCACAAAACCAAAGTTCTTGACAAAAACCTAAGGACCCAACCATTAATAGCCCAAATTCACAAAAGCAATGGCCTTTTCTAGACCATTCACCTGGTAGTTTCACTCAGAACTGAAAACATAGGATCCTGGATTTTCAGATCAGAAATAATTAATGAAATGTCTCCAGCTGCTGCGAAGGGAAGTATAATGTAAATTCAATAAAACACACTTGTGCTCTAATAAGCTTTTCTAACATTGAAGTCAATCACATCTTTCTGTCTGTAAAAGTCAGACATCCCAACTGCAGCACGAATCAAGTATCAAGAATAGCTCAAGGTCACTTGACTTTTATGGAAGGGATTTCTCCTGACCTCTGAGGGAAGTAGCAACTGTTTGCTGCACTCTGAGAGCCTTGGGGAGTTCCTAACATACTGTACTGGCATCTCATATCAGGGCCTCCCTTGTGCTCAGCAGTGTTAGGAATTCATCTGCACTCTCATACACGCTCTATAACTGCAGTCTTGGCATGCAGCTACCTCGGCCACCACAATATATCTCCTTGCCCAGTTTTTTTTCTGCAATATTCCAGTTTTAAAATTCCTATTTCAAACAGATGCAAAACAGAGTATACTTTCATGTTTATCCAACATTCATGCAATGTTTTTAGTGGATGAGCTTGGATAAAAGTGTCATTTTGGCCTTAACATTTAGCTCTATATATTTATGCAATAAATTATATAAAATGTCCAAATGATTACCACCATAATCTGAATAGGTAATTACAGAGTCACAGAATTACTACTACTGTAACATATATTTTATGTATACATACATATATGTATCCCAATTTCTTCTTATGTACTTATATTTACATTATTGTAATTAAGTTAGTAAGCACTGTTGAACTAATCAAATAGAAATTATAGAAAACTACCTAGGTAAAAAGTGATTTATGGCTCCCCATTAAGTACATGTGCTTACTTTTCATATACTAGAAAGAGGTTTTCCAAAAAGTCATTTACTATTTATTTTCACTCAACTGATTGCACAGTATAGCCCACTTTGTTGCAAACTCTGACGTGCCTGTGGGGTTTTCTTCTTATTTCCATAAAAGTCATTCACGATGAGAGGTAAAACAATAAGAGACAAGAGACACAAGAACCATCTTATGCTAGGAAAAGACATGAGAAGGGAGACAGGCTTTCAGAAGCATCTAAAGAAAAAAAAATCACCTACCAGTTCTACTCGGCCGAAACCTCCAACTCCAAGGGTGTCAATGATGTTGAAATCGGATAACTTCAGGTTGGCGAAGAAAGCAGCTTCGGCTTCATATCTGGATTTTTTGATGTGAAAAAATGGAAATTTCTTAGAAGTGCAAATACCAGTACTGCGTACCACTGTACCGGAATGGCATGACTGGGGAGCAGGCATTACCTGCTTTAATTCCATTTTGCTTTTAGAGTCTGGATTTTCTCACACTCATAATTTTTGGTCCGGGTTGTGCAGAATAACATAGGTTTGCACTTGTTTTTCAAAGTAGAAAAATACAGAGTATCCACTGCCTGCCAGTCACGGGACTGATAAACTCAGTTATCAAAGCAGTTACATCTTGTTAATTTTCTACGCGTCTTCTTGTACGTGTAGATTGTCTGAGTTGCTCTCTTTTGGTTTGATTTTGGATTTGGGGGGGTTGCTTGGTTTGTTTTTTGCTGTTCAGATTTTGGATAGCAGTTTCTCATTAGTTTCCCTTCTCCACAGATCCGCAGTGCCTTCTTAGCAGTGTTTGTTATAGTGGCAGGATCATGGAGGTCTTTGGAGAAAAATCACAGCAAGATTTTAGGAAAACAGATCCAAATAGCTGAGGGCTGAGGTGCAAATGTCTGAAATGGATGATTTCAGGAGCATAGCCACACCCCAAAAAGGGTCTTTCCTTCCTTCGCTAGTATCATTAGGCTTGCAACTTTCTTCTATGAGTGGTGAGAGGCAGGGACTAGTATTCAAAGTCTAACTGGGCACACATGTGAATCTGACACAGACAAGTGGCCAAAATAAGCTCCCTCCCTGATGAGAAGATTAAATATAAGCTGCTTAAAATAGCCACTTGTTAAAGGCCCTACTATTTTTAGAAAGGGCAGGAAGGCATCAAGTTGAAGATGATCAGCCCACTCAGTAAAGTCAGGTCAGGGAGCAATTCAGCTGTCTCTGAACTGAAATGTTGAAATTGCTGTGCATAACCCATGACCTTCAGCCCAACCTGATGCAGTACTGTGCTATACATAGACATGATGAATATACTTGAGGTAATGATATGAACACAGTTTGTGTAATGTGCATTTTTCAATAGAATCAGTCACTGGCTTCTTTGGTGTTAAGCAAAATGCCATTTTTAGTTATTATAATCACGCACATCTTAGGCTCTCTACTTGTAAAGCATGAGGAATACCTTTCTAGATGGACGTTAAACTCTTAGTTTACAACCATAGCTCTGTCTTTTCAACAGATCCATTGTTGAAAGGCAAGTCAAGAGTGTAGAGAACACACACACACAAAACCCAAACTTGTTTTTATTTGCTTACTTTGTGAAATCACCTATTTCTAGGTAACCTTTATAAACAAAGATAGTCAAGCCAATGCTACACAGATTCCTCTCATTAACAACACACTCAAAAGATCCACACAGCCAATCAGGAGCTGGCATACAGGGTGGGACATAAACAGCACATGTGCATTTCTAGCATTCCAACTGGCTTGCATCTGCTTTTGGAAAATTAAAACTCCATTCCATCAAATGGGTCAGATTTGACTCCAACAGGTGCTTTAAAAGCACATCGGTTGATCTCAGAACCCATGGCATTTTATAGGTGGTCAGGTATTTCCTGGTGGCCTCGATCAACACATACATAATAACATTGCTCATTTATTATTTTTTATAATCTTTTTGTGAACACTGAGTTTTTAAAAATATTTTAAAACTTCCATATTCATGGTATCTTAGTTTCATAAATCAAGCAAAATCAAACCTGAAGCAACAGACTAAAGTGAAACAAAATATTTGGATTTTGGTTATTTGTCTAGTTGTTGAACATTTAAGACAATTATTTCTGGTCAATTAACTGGCATCTTTTGTTGTTCCTTTGCATTTTTTGTTTGGTTTAATTTTTTTTAAATAAAGTCTTATTTATGTAAAACAGGTTTTCCTCAAACTCACAGAGATCTTTTTGCCTTGGCTTCCAAAGCACTGGATTATAGACGTGTACCAGATAAATGATATCTTTATTAATTAAAAATAACATGATTTGGGATTTTGCTTAGATCTTGTTTCATTTATGACTTTACAAAAATGCTTTAACAATATTTGTACAATTATATGCATTCATAATGAGAACTTGTTTAATAATCAATATGCTTGCTGGTCATAGAAATCTCAAGTGCAGAATAGATTAACTTGTTGAGACTATGTTGTTACCATTTTTATATATTTAATTTATGGTATTATTAGTTAAACCCTTGAACATGATTCTGAAAATCTCTTATTTGGGCCTTGTGAAATCAAGCAGAAAATACATCTGTGTGAGTGGAGTGATTCCCAGCCTTTCTGGTTCATCAGTGCTTCCTGAGCTCTGTTGAAGCGCTTAATTGGAGCCAACTAGAGACCAAGTAAAACAGTAATTTCTGGAGGTGGTACCCTCTAAGCCTGTATTTCTAAAAATCTCCTTGTTGGGCTGGAACTATTGCTCAGTGGTTAAAGGTGCTTGCTTGCAAAGCTTGCCAGCCTGGGTTCGATTCCCCAGTACCCACATAAAGCCAGATGTACAAAGAGGTACATACATATGAAATTCGTTTGCAATGGTAGAAAGACCTGACATGCTAATACCTTGGTTCTAAATCTTCTGAAAGCTCCAGGAACCTCCAAAACCAATTGAATAATTTGGGCATAGATCAAAATGGGCCAGAGAAATAAGTGGGAGAAATCTCGCAAGAAGGTTTCTTCTTGAAAAAAAATGCAAAAGTTGTCATTTAATGTTTGCATACCTATAGTTAACTAGTTTGTTATTGACAGCATTTTAATTAATGGGATGGAAATGTTAATTTTTCCCTAACTAGTACTTATAAAAATCCACTAATATAGATACTTCTCTCTATAATAGAAGCACTGATAATGGTTACTGATAACATTGTAATCATATTTTGCTAGTTAAAATTACTTGGTTCATGATTACTAGGGGCATTTTAAAAAAATTCTATCTGACTGGTGACATTATCTTGTTATTTTTACAAGTTATCTGTTTTATATATTATGTTGTGACATTACAGTTATCTTTTTTAATTGATATCTTTATTGTCCAAAATTAGATACACTGAATTTGCAAATATTAGGTTACAAACACAATACACTTGCACTCTTTGTCCTTTGGTCTGTTCCTATTTGTTTCAGGGGCTAATTATTAGATAATTCAAACATAAATATGGCTAATTATTAGATAATTCAAACAACATAAAGATGCATTCTTAGTAATTTCCCTTTTCCAACCAAGGAGATGTTGCTAGTTGCTTGTTCTTTTCTATACCCCCCTTTCCTTCACATTGAAGTATTTATTTAGTTTACCAGCTATAAATTTGAGGCTGGAGAGATAACTCAGTGACTAAAGGTGCTTACTTGTAAAGCCTGATGGCCCGAGCTCGACTCCACAGTACCCACATAAAGCCATTTTCCTAAAGTGACCCATGTGTCTAGAATTCATTTGCAATGGCAGGAGGCTCTGATGCACCCATGCTCATTTCCTCTCTCTCTCTCTCTCTCTCTTTTTCTCTATGTCTCATAAAATAAATAAATAAATATTTTTAAAAGAACCACAAATTCATCACAGACTACATTTTTCCTTTTGAATTAATAACATTTTAACATGAACTCGACCACAGAAAGGACCTTAATGAAGATACCTAGCCATGAATTATTTACATTCTTCAGCTACTTAACATTTTACTGTCCACAGCTGGGAGGGATATTGTCACTCTTTCCCTTGTTTATTTTATTTAAGGACAATTTGAATATATCACTTATGCCCTAGTTTCTTTAGTGATAAACTTCACGTGAGGAAGAAAACCCAAGTATAGGGCTGCTGTTCTATTAAATAAACTTCATTATCTAAAGCAAATTAAGTGTCCAATCCATGTTCCTAATGAATCTTCTAGTTGGGAGTCCTGGGCCCAAGGAATAAGGTCCAGTTTCATGTGCCCATCTGTTCAACAGTGTTTATTGGAGGGCAGTTATCAAGTGCTTAATGGAAATCCATTTCAATAAGAAATACATCTCCTGAGGTCTAGGTGCGTAAACTACTACAAAGATTTACAAAGTACATTCTCTAACTGACCTTAACTTCATTTGACATGCTAATTTCTAAAAAAAATTTTTATTTTATTATGCAATGAAATTTATTGTTATGATTCTCATAAAGGGATATATTATATGGATATATATGTGGATTTTACACACAGAGACATGCATATATATTGGTTATAACCATAAGAAGTTTATCAACCCCTAAAGTAGATGAACCAAACACATGTAGGGATTATGTATAGAGTATATGCTTAGCGTAAGTGAGGCTCAGAAATTCCTGATGATGAAATTCATCTGGCACTATGGTGATTGGAAACAAAAATAGGCAATTCCTAATCCTTACATGGTGTTATTTAAATTGTGAAAAGTTGAGCTTTTAAAAACTGCTGAAACATAACGTAATTTCTTGACTTTTTACCTTCCCCACCCCCAAGTTCTGCTTACATGCTACACTAAATTCCAAAATCAGTAAAATTGAAAATTGTAGGTATGAAAGACAGGAATAAGACACGCATAGTCTAGCTAGATGATGGAAAATGACTAGTATAATTTCTTTTTCCCTCATCTCTCTTGATTTAACACAGTATCTATCTGCATGGTATTATATTCATATTTCTCCAAGAAATAGAAGCCATTCGTCTTCATATTTCCACTTCTTCTCTATTGACAGCCTCCATAAAACTGGGTAGGGATTGGGGAACTTTTATTAATCATCACAGGAGTTTTCTTCATTGTTGACATACTGTTTGTGAATCCATTGTTTCAACTTTTCAAGCTAGGAGAAGTGGATGTGGTAGCTTGTGACTGACTTTTATTACTAAGTAGACCACATCTTTCTTTACACATTAGAGATCAAGTTAATATGGCCCATCCAAGACAAAACTTATGGGACTTAGCATTCTAACTTTCCCTTGGTATATCAAATATTTCAGCATTATTTTACAAAAGATATATTATCATGTCAACTTTGAGACTAAAGGTGCATTAAACAGAACAATATAACTATAGTTTCATATACATAATTAAGAGACAGTTAAACAAACAAGCAAAAAAACAATGTGGGTCTATTTTCTTTATCTCTGGTCTTATACAGTCAAAATCAACTTCCGAACTTCTGCGTCTCCAGAGAACATTACAAAGGTGTTAGTTTGCCTGGGCCATCTGTTCTTCAGTGCATTTTTATTCCCTATTAAATTTAGATTTATCAACTCTTGGGGAAATCAATAAAAATTATTTCAGCAAACATAAAGGAACTTTCATCTATGAATTGTGTATGTAAATAATATGGGATTCAATCACACAATGTGTATACTCTGGACCTCAGATGACATAAGAGAACATTCTGGCTAACATGCAAAAACTGATGGTCTGTGACCCTGACTCTGTCAATAGCTTTGGCCTTCTGAGTCTTGATTTCTTTAATGTTTAGACTTCTAATGTTCAGGTTCAGATTCATTGATAAATATAAACCAGAAGGTACAGTTTCTAATGTATTGTGTCAGATAGCTTAGAGGTGTGAACAGTATAATTTTAGTAGAGGGAATAACTGAAAGAAATGCAAAGTGTGAAAGTAATTTAATGAATCTTGAGTATTTTACTAGGTCATTTTTCCCTGAAAGTGTAATCTTTACCTTAGGGAATTTAAGATAACATTAGCTCACTTCCTTTACTTCCTGAACTCTGGTTTTCAGGAGCAAATACTTTATTTTTTAAAAAAAAGAAAAGGAAAGAAAACCAACCAAGTCATGAAATAATAATTTTTCAAGTGCAGCCCCCTGAGGAGATGCAGCCCACAGAACACAGGGAAATTGCATTTCACCTATCTGCTGTACAATAAGCATGATGGTAATGCAAGCATTCTGCATTTACAGAGCAGCTTTCTTCTGAGGACTGGAAAATTTCTTTCATCTAAATTATTTCTATTGATTTTCTGTGATAAAGTAACAAATACTTTTATTTCTGTTTTGTAGCCTCATAAATCAGTGGCCAAAAACTTGACTGATTTATAAAATTAAATTCCAGAAGAACTAGATGTGAGATGACACACTTCCCAACATGGCATGTTTATGCTTATTTTTTAATAAAAATATTTCCTTTAAAATACAGGAGAGCAGTTGGAGAGATTGCTCAGTGGGTAAGGCACTTGCCTGCAAAGCTTAATGACCTGGGTTCCATTCCCCAATACCCACATGAAGCCAGATGCACAAAGTGGCACATGCATCTGGAGTTCATTTTTGCAGTAGCTGGAGACTCTGGTACATCTATTCCTCTCTCTCTCTCTCCTCTCCATCTCTTTTTCTGCTTGCAAATAAATAAATAAATAAAAATATTTTAAAAATAAAAATACAGGAGAGACCCACATAATTTTGGAAATGCTTTTCATCTTAAAATATTAGAAAATGAGCTTTGTTCAAAATCTAGATGCGCACCATTGGTCCCCAGATGTCTGATGATAAAGGCACTGATTCTAGAGTTATTAATTGCTTGGCAGAGGTAAGAGGGATTCTGATATTGGAGACTGAAATTCTTACTAGGGGTGTATAATACTGTTTTTACTATCTGATTCTAGCTCTTCAGTTTTTATAATGTCTTGATAACTGAAAAAAACAAAGTCAAAATATAAAAGTTAACAAAATATATTTGAGTAAGTGCTTTCTTTCTATGTCAAGAGTAACTGTGGCTTCCTTATTTCTAAGTACTTAAGTTCTTGCCCTTAATGTGGCAAGGTATATGATATTCTAGTCACATTAAAGAACCCATCGGTGCTTAGAAGGATATTTAAAAAATATTCACACATTGCAACAATAATTATTACAATAAAAGATGAGGATACATTATCCCATTGAAATATATAACCAATGTGCACTTGTAATTATAATTTCTGAAATAGCTTGCACATAATTTGAGATGTCTTTTTCTTTTTCTTAAATAATTTATGAAGTAAATATATGTTGCCAGGGGAAAAAATGGCTGCATCTATACACAGGTGCTTTTTCATACACTCTCACTGGAATCACAGGAATATAGAGAAAGAGGTGAATGAAGAACAATTCAGTTCCTTCAAGTGAGAGCTATTTTTGTTTTTCAGAGTGCATAAATTATTACAATAGTGATGATATTTAAGCACACCTTCCCTTGTCATGGAAGGCCATAAAATTTAATTTTAATTTGAACTGTTAGCTTAAGGGAATATTGCTATGTTACTTCAAATAACTTTCACTTACTTAAACTGGCTATCACTTACCACTTCATAAATCTCTTGGCTACACACACACAAACACACAACACACTTAATTGCAAGGTATTGAAGTATTCTCTCCTTTTTTGAAATGATTAGTAGATATGCTAGAACAAGTGAAATGAAGAAATCTGGAAAGGGATATTCAGATCTATCACGATTCTTTGTTCTCTCTAAGCTGAAGAGAAATCTTTCTCTTTTTTTCATATTTGGCTTCCTTATCTTCATTCATTTTCCAGAGATAAACTTGAACTTAACTATACCCTATGCTCCCTTATCTTTTTTGTCTCCCTTTTCCTCACCTAAGTTGTTGTCTCATCAGCTAAGTAAATGGATTGCTTTGGCTTTATAAGGTCTTTTCACAGTGCGACATGTGCAGGAGATGAAGAGAACATGACCTTCACCTGTTGCCCGTTTTTCAAGGGTTAATTAGCATCAATGTGTGAGGAGTCCTCTTAACCTATTCAGAGGAGAGACACCGTCAGATTCTCTAATAACTGCAGGCGCAATGGAACTGCAGATACACACAGGAAAAAAAAAACTTTTTTTTTCCTGCCCCATCAACAGGGCAACTTTCAGCATTGGAGTCTTAGAAGTGGGCACACTGTGCCAACACCTGTGAGCTGGTATCCAGTGAAGACAGTTAAAAGGAAGTCCAGGACTCCATGCAGGGGGCTGCAAGGAGTATGATCTTCCTCTCAGAGCAAACTGAAGCAATCACATTTGCTTTTTCACTTCTGTCTTTCTATTTTATTGAAGACCACACATGATACTTGGAAAGGTTCTACGTTGTTTCCCAGTATAAAATTTGAAAATGTTTCATAAGCATGAGTGTAAGTTTCTAGAATGGTATTGGCTGATTGCAAATCAAAGATGTAAAAAATGAACAGCAAGAAGTCACTGCAATTTTTGATCTCAAGCTGTTAACATTATTGTATAAGTAGGTCTCATTATGTATGCTGAGAAAATGCATACAGAAAGCAAAATGCACACTGTATACCTATTCTTAAGCATAACAATTTAGCAGTTATTCAGAGATAAGTGATATAGTTAATGAAAGTTATTAGTAATACAGTCATTATATAGCACTAATTATTATGTAGTAGTATTACTACATAATTATATAGTAATATTGTTATTAGGTGATATAGTTAAAGTCTAGTTCTGTAAAGGAATACTGTATCTATAATCTTCTAAGAACTAAAAGACTCTTCAATATTTTGGAAAGTAAGCTGATTAGGGAACTTTCTAGATTCAGTTTTTTGAAGCTTATACCCTTAATAATAACATCCTAAATAGTTAATAGCATTAAGGAATGGGGTGATTCAGGATGAAGCCCCTTGTTCAGGTTATTGAAGGTTATCCCTCCTAATAGCCATATAAATTTCTCTTATCCCATTAGAAAATAAATAATCTAGTCCATATATGCTTCTATAATAGGTTCTATTCTGGTGTACATTCTCTATAACGCGGTAGTAGATTATCTTCTTCCAAACAGTGAAGGAATCATTCGTTGAACATGAGACTGTTCAGAGCCTGACACCAGGTCCTCACTAAGCTGCCACCTGTATTTACGATGACTCCAATAATACTTCTATGGTATTTAGTGCTGATTGATCAGACTTTAAGTAATATCTTTTGATAGAGTCAGGGAACCTGTCAAACTTCCCACTGATTGTATTTTCTGTAAGTTTTCAAGACACACAGTCAAGTGCCTTTCATGAAGTTTTGCAAGCAGGGACTACCTATGGATGTAGCAATATTCAATGAGTTAAGTATAATCTCTCTAGTCACTTAGCTTTAGCAAATCCCAGCTTCATGGCTCACTGACTACAAGACTTGAGTAAGAGACTTAATGCATATTGGGGTTTTTTTTAAACCGTTTAATATGCATGATAAGAAACCAAGTTCCTTGGGCTATAGCAAATATTAAATGAGATCAATTATGTGAAACAACACTAAAAATTACTGAGAATAATTTTAAAAGCTAATCATGTTTGGTGATGTTTCACCTTTGTGTAACTTACTGTATGGTAGGTCATTTCTAATTAGTGATGGCTTAAATTTTCTGTCCATGACTAGGCGGAAGAGGGGGTGAAAGGAGTGTAAGAGTCATGGAGGGGGAGAACATTCAGAGACATTGCCCCCCTCAGCAACAACACACAAGGGGGGAACCTGGCTGCTGGTTGTGCTATCCATAACCTCCTACCCCATGGAACAACCCCAAATGCCCATAAAGGAGGATACCCAGTGGATTGGGGACAGGGAAGAGGGAATTGGGAATACCAAGGTAATATTTACTAATACAATGTATCTAATTTTGGAGAATAAAAATATCAAAAAAGTTTTTTTTCTGTCCATGGATTTTGGGCTACTCTAAATCCACCCCATCTGACATGGTTAGAATCTCAGAAATACTTGGCTAGCAAGCAGAGTAAATATAAATGGTGTTATACATATATGTGTGTATACATAAACACATATGTAACTATAGAGAAAATTAATTTAGGAACATATAATATCTGAATAAACTATAATGTTGAGGTTCATATCCTTCTCTTGCATTGTCTGTTCATTCAAATTGTTTTAATCAATGGTTTTTGTTGCTTCCAGGAGATAAATGGGTAACGTTTGTAATAATGCTGCATACTCCAATTTATATGGGATTTTCAACAGTTAATTTCTGAAACATATAAAATTAATTGCTACTACTAAATGAATTAATTTAGTTGAAAATGAGGTATATATGGTGAATGAAACCTGGGAATTTCTATAGTCTATTCTAGACCCTCTATTATAAGGGGGCAGGAGAGGATTCTTTTGGAAATTTCATATATTTCATGTCTACTGTATCTTCAGGAAACATGGAATTTATGAGCCTTCAAATGGACAAAAGAAAACCACAGAGCCCTCATGTTAATCCTTACCTTCAACTAGTCCCTGAGCTTGTGAGAGACAGACGATATATTTCCCCGCTCTTAGCCACAGTCGGGCATTAGATGGAGTCAGGTAACAACCTTCTTACTCCAGAGCCTGGAAACGACTGAAACAGATTCTCAAGAGGCATTCACAGCATGCAAGTGTCCCCTCTGAGGGCGAGTCACTGCCAATAGCAGAGGTTCCAAGAAGCCACTCAGTGACCCCGTCCTGTCAACTCCCCTCTCTCACTTCCCTGGAGCTTACTTAGTATGGAACCTTTTCACTGGTCATTGAGAAATGGGACAAATATCTTGCTAAGGTTCAGGGTACAATGAACATCATCGGTTCCTTTAGTAACATGCAAGTGAAAGCTATGGTTCCCACATGGTGACCAGAGATTTGTCAGTGTGTGTATGATGAGGGGAAGGCTCAATGTCAGACCAATTCTCATGTTGTCTTTGGAAAGTCATTAGAAATACTCCTTTGATTAAAGACTTTACAAGATTTATGATGTCTTTATTCCACTGAGTAATGTTTATTAGGGGATTATTCCCAGAGGTACAGTTTGTAGATAAGACAAATTTTAAAAAATAGAGAGAAATTTCTTCATAGATTTTACTGACAAATGGCAATAAAAGAAAAGTACACAAAAGACGATTTTCTCTTTTAGAATCCATCAAAGCATATTTGCAACATTTCATCTTGTCCCATGAGTTCATTAGCTATGCTGTGAATACATTACAATACATTAGCTCCGCATGGAAACACACCCATAAGTAAACTAATGCTTTTGAGATGAAACAGACATGATGGTGATTGGAAATCGGCTTACTGCAGATGCTTCATTGCTCTCTAGTCAGGCAAATATTACCAACCACCCACTTCCATGCAGTAGTGCTGACCTAAAGAGCCTGGTCTGTATAGTACACATTGTGGCCTGGGTCCCAGGTCCTCTAGAAAGACAGAAGAGCCAGCTAAGATATGATCGGACCAGCATCGTCACTGTGCCCACGATCCTATCATCAGTCCAACAGGAGTGTTTCCCTTCACATGGGCAGTTGCCAATGTGCCTGGCCCTGTGCCAGCCCTTTCACAGAACTCCACTTTGTAAAGGAGAAAAACGGAGACAGGAAACACACAGGAGAGTGTTAGGAACTATTTTGCCAGAACAATTCTCAGGTTTAATGTCATCATCACTTGTTTATAAGTGGAAAAGTCAGGGCTTTATGTAAAGAGGAACCTTAAGACCAACTTCCCTTTAGTTCAGGTCCCCTCTTCCCAGACCAGATTCCTTCAGAGTTCAGCAATGCAGTGACTTAAACCCCTGCTTTAGCTGCCACCTCTTTACTTCACGATTTACTTTCTGATGAAAATCCAAATTAGAAGCCAACAAATATAGCTTCTGATTTTACACGGAGTTGATGAGAATGAGGCCGCAATGACCATGGAGGTGATGCAATTGGAGGCGGCAGCTGGGTGGACAATTGCATTTGCAAAGGAATGTTTTCTTTGAATTGGGGAAAATGTCATTGGGGTTATGGCTTCAGTTTAACCTACCCGAACTTGAGCTTCAAATTCACTTGCCTTTAAAGAATCCCAAATCATGAGAAATTGTATACCACCTGCTTTAGATTTTCTAAGAGAAAGCGAATATCTGAGTTTTGCAGCTAAAACAGACATTAAAGCTATGGCATCGCTAACTTCCTCTGGAAGGGGAAGGAGATCTGAAAATAAAAACAAAGTTAAAAAGTAACATGGACATTATCACTGTTCATTGCTTAAAAAAACGATCTCTCATTCATTGCTTATGAGCAAACAGTAAGCATGTGCAGTGTCAGTTCTAGGCGAATTTTAGAAATTCCTGTCAGCCTGTCATTGCTTCATTACAGTTTTATACTATGAACTATTTCTATTGGTTATATCTTTGGATTTACTAAATGTACTGGTTTCTTTTCTTGTGGAAAATTCATGTTCTGAATGAAATATATTTTCCTAGCTTGAATAAAATAGCACATTATGGGATGTATGACATGTCAAAAAGAAGCTAAAAGATTCTTAAAAGTTACCAATAAATGTTAGTTAGATAAGTCAGATTTACTTTTCCTATGAGATGCAACTAATAGTCTTATAAGTGACAGCATAGGAACTCCTCTTCAAGGTGTTTGCTTATACTCTTCATATACCTTTATTTTGTTGTGATTAATTAAAATGAAATCAAACACATCAGTCTTGTTAAGCTTCTGTAAGGGCAGGTATTGAAATTCTCCAACTACATCTTCATTCCATTCATTATGTGTTTTACTGAGAGGACATGGAATTACTTAGAATTTGAGAGTGTTTATTTGCCTACTGTGATATAACTTACTGATAATTATAATTCTGTACATTTCTAATGAATTAAAAATAAACTTATGACTACCTACTGACCTGATTCAAAAAATTTTTCAACACTTTTTTTCTATGGTTATTAGGCTGTGCCTATATGGTATACACAGATACCTAATAACCCTAAAGGAATGTAATGACTTGTTTCCACTCTGAGTGTCTGTAGAATTCAGACGATGCTCAGTAGCTTCCTGTGATTGGGCATTCAGCCAGCTCTGAAAATGACTCGAATCTCTAATGGCTGCTTGGTGCAGGTTTGAACCATTACATGTTCTGGTTATCACATGCAATATTTTACTTATTATTTTTTCAGTATAGAAATAATATGTCAATTGACCTAAAACAAAAGATTTCATTCTCAAGGTAGGTAAGACATCATCTTTGCCCTGCGTGATTGATCATGAAAACTTGTGTCTCAGAGTGCCCATAATTATTCCCAGCTTAATGAAAACACAATCTTCCTGTGAGGAACACATTCCAGGAAAATCCAATAATCTTATAACATTTATCAATCAAACACTCTTTAGCCTGATACATTCATAGTAGGAGTCTACTCTGCCAAAAGTATTTGATAAAATAAATACCTTGAATCAACTGAAACAACTTGAAATAGAAATCTTTGAAATTATTTTTGGATAGTTTTATAATACAGGTGTTATAGTCAAAACAGAATTCAAATGATCTGTTTTCAACAGCATCAAGCTGTTCTGTCAATAATCAATCAAAGCAATCATACTCCAGTCAATGTTAGACTCTGCCTGAAGACAGAAGTATACAAAATAGAGAAAAGAAAAACCCAAACCTCATGACTTAGATGCTGATGGAGGAGATAAAGAAACAAACGAAAACAGAGTGTTTTACATGGTTTTATGTGTCTTGGACAGCATGAGTGTGTGAACAGGAGCAGAGGCTCTAATATATTAACTCAGGAGACTGGAGGACTCCGTGAGATGGAAAGGAAGAGAAAGCTCTCCGAAATCTGGCATTGAGTATCCTGGGTAGAGGAATCTGAGAGGGTAGTTGCCCCCGGGCAGGAGTCTATTTGATATGTGTTACAATGAGCAAGGACATTACAGAGCTAGAACAGAAGTGAAAGCAGGGGAGGGAAGGAGGAGATGAGATTGGGGAAAGGGAGAGGAGAGGTGGAAATTGCCTAGTGCCTTCTAGAACACTCTAGGGATTTGGCTCACTCTCAAACGGAAGCCTTCAGAGTTCTGAGCAACCTGTTTTTGTAGGTTGTGCTTTAAATCGCCTCTAGGAAGGTAAAAAACAGACTAACAGACAAAGGCAGAGAGATGTGAGCAAGCCATTGCAGTCACCCAGGCAAGAGAAGATGCAGCTTAAACCGAGAAAGAAATACAATTCTAGATACACTGAAAACAAAGCCAACATTTGCTATTTGAAGTGTGAGAAGTGAGTGAAAAAAAGTTCTATTTATCAAATGGGGAAAAACAGAAGAGAAACGGGTGTGGAGCAAGAGTCTCTGAGAGTTCGATTTTAAGGGTTTAGTTTTGTGGTATAATAATTTATACAAGTGAACTTTTCAAGTAAGTTTCTAAGTTACTGAATGGAATCTAGGCTGGAAATATAAATCTGGAAGAGGCTGTTGAGAAAATGATCATATTAAAAACTACTGGATGGTGCTGGAGAGCTGGCTCAGAGGATAAAGGTGCTTGCTTGCAATACCCGAGGGTCTGGGTTTGATTCCCCAGTACCCACATAAAGCCAGATGTACAAAGGGGCACATGTGTCAGGAGTTTGTTTACAGTGGCAAGAGGCCTTGGTGTGCCCATTAATTCTCTCTCTCTCTCTCTCTCTCTCTCTCTCTCTCTCTCTCTCTCTCTCTCTCTCTCATAAATAATCAGCTACAAGACAACCTGAGATCTCCAGCAATCAGTCTCTATAGTGGCAACATTGAAAGCGATCAGTACAACAAGCCAGAGTGGCAAAGGTGTCGCAGCTAACGAGGAAGAAAGAAAACCAAGAGAAAATATTTGTGAAAGCTAAAGGTCGAGGAAATGGTCATCTGTATCTAAAGCTGCAGACAGACCTAATGAGACAGAAGTGTAACTGCCAGAGGTCACCACCAGTGGAGATCCAGTGGAGGATCAAAGTTGGAGGAGAGAGTTAGAGGTGGAAACTTTTTTACATATAGTTCAAGGAATTTTCCTAAACAAGAGCAAAGAAATGGGTCAATGAAGTACAGATGTGGATGGGGCTTGTCTCTGGTTTGCCGGTTCACTGGACACTTTTTCATGCTGCTGAGCAGAATCAATCCATCCTGATGAAAGATGGCCATTCACAGACTTCTGTCATGGAATGGAAGATTGTGGCACATTCTCAGCCATCTGGATCACTGCATTTCAGGGCTGCTGTTCCAAACCTCTTTCCCATACTGTAGAGATTAACAATGAGTATTGAGAAGAAATGGGTGTGAAGATTAACCTGTTCATTCAGGATAAACTGAGGAGAGGAAAGGACTCACTGAACATAAAGATCCCTTAAGAGGATAACCA
>PVHP010014626.1:0-38800 GCA_004024765.1 Zapus hudsonius
TAGCCTAAGCTATAAGACAAGAGAACAGCATAAAAGGGATACAAATTGGAGAGGAAGAAATCAAACTATCCCTCTTTGCAGATGACATGATCTTATATATATCAGATCCAAAGAACAGTACTAGTAATCTCCTGAAGGTGATCAATGCCTTCAGCAGAGTGGCAGGATACAAAATCAACACACAAAAATCAGTAGCCCTTCTATATACAGAAGACAAGCACTCGGAAAAAGACATCAGAGAAACTGTCCCGTTCTCTATATCCTCAAATAAAATTAAATACTTGGGAATATCATTAACCAAGGAAGTGAAAGACTTATATAAGGAAAACATTGAAACACTCAAGAGGGAAATAGAGGAGGATGTGACGGGATGGAAAGACATTCCATGCTCATGGTTAGGGAGAATCAATATAGTAAAAATGGCAATCCTGCCAAAAGCAATCTACAGATTCAACGCAATGCCAATAAAAATCCCAACCTCCTCCTTCACAGACATTGAAAAAATAATCTCCAAATTTATTTGGAAGGGTAAGAGACCTCGAATAGCTAAAACTATTCTGAGCAGGAAAAATTATGCTGGAGGTATCACCATACCCGACTTTAAAACATACTACAAAGCCATAGTAACTAAAACAGCATGGTGTTGGCAGAAAAACAGTCTGACCATTGGAATAGAATTGAAGACCCAGCCTTTAATGCAAATAACTTCAGCTTCTTAGTCTTTGACAAGGGTGCCAACAATGTATGCTGGGCCAAAGATAGCATCTTCAACAAATGGTGCTGGTCAAATTGGATAAACACGTGTAAAAAATGAAAATAGACCCATTGCTTTCACCATGCACACAGATCAACTCCAAATGGATCAAAGACCTCAATATTAAGCCTGTAACCCTGAACACCCTGAAAGAAAAAATAGGAGGAACCCTACATGAGATAGGAGTTGGGAACAACTTCCTGAGCAAATCTCCAGTAGCCCAGGAAGTGCAACAGTCACTTAATCAATGGGACCTCATCAGGCTCAAAAGCTTCTGTACAGACAAAAACACCATTCTCAAAATCAATAGACCCCCTTCAAAGTGGGAGATGATTTTCTCCAGCTACAACTCAGACAAAGGCCTAATTTCCAGAACTTACAGAGAACTCAAAAAAATTAATAACAAAAAAGTAAACTGCCCCCTCACAAAATGGGGCACTGATCTCAACAGAGAATTCACAGAGAAGGAAACACAAATGGCCTTTTCTCACCTGAGAAAGTGCTCAACATCCTTAAGCATCAGGTAAATGCAAATCAAAACGACAATGAGATACCACCTTACTCCTGTTAGAATGGCAATCATAAAGAAAAACAACAACAATCGTTGCTGGCGAGGATGCGGGGAAAAAGGAACCCTCATTCACTGCTGGTGGGATTGCAAACTTGTTCAACCACTGTGGAAAGCAGTGTGGAGACTTCTGAACAGAATGGACATAATCCTTCCAATGGACCCAGTTATCCCCTCTTCGAGGCATCTATCCACAAGATGTCACATATCGACGTAGAAACATCTGTACAACTATATTTGTAGCAGCTCAATTCATAATAGCCAAGAATTGGAATCAGCCCAAATGCCCATCCATGGAGGAATGGACAGAGAAACTGTGGTATATTTATACGATGGAATTTTACTCAGTTGAAAGGAAAAATGAAATATCAAAATTCAGGCAAAAATGGTCTGACTTCGACCAGATCTTACTAAGTGATCACTCAAAAGAGCAAAGAATAGAATGTCGCATATTCTTCCTCATATGTAGTACTTAACCAGGATAACCGTTTTCTTTATGCAGACTAGAAGAAAGAAGTGTGACATATGAATGTGGGGTAAGGGACGGGGGGAGGGGAAGGACTTAACCATGAGGGTAAACCATATTAGGTTCAAAAACATAAAATCCTTACGAGCATACGGTAACCTATTGAGAAAGTAGTGAGCGTCGCCTGGCAAGAGGGGCCAAAAGTAGTAGGGGACAGAGTTTAAGCCTGTGAATAATTAGACTAGCCTGACAACCCCTGGTTCCAACCACTGGTTACTTCCCTCACTGAGCTGTTGACCAAAGCGAATCATGAGAATCCAACAACAAGACAGAATTTTGTCAAATCTCTTGAGTGCCCTCCCCAGGCCTGAGTCAAAACCCTGTTACTGAAGAAACCACAGATCAGCATCGAGAAATCCTTCAACGTCCGGAATGGTATCCAGCCCCCAGAAGGCAGTTAGTGTAGTGCTGGAAGGCACTGCACAGGCTGCCAGGGGAAAATGATCAGCGACAGCTGGAGTAAACAGAGACCACTGACAGGAAACACAATCAGTGGTTATGAGTAGGCTGACCACACCTCCCAGTAGGAGTGAGCAGCAAACCAAGAAAGGAGCACTTGTGTAATGGAGGAGCCTGGGCCTGGGGGAGACATTCAACAGCTTTCGATTCGGCCAATTTTCCACTTAGTCTGGAACTTGGGATTCAGGGCAATAGGCACCAGATCCCATACTCTTAGGCTCCCAAGACAAGATGCACTATGGGACCAATTGACAGGGAGGCTACTAAAAATAGAATCCTGGTAATCCAAAATTCTGTATATTTGTTAACCTACACTGATCTCGCTCTCCGCTGGAGATTGTGTTTGTATCTTTCAGGATGCAGCGAGAGTGCTGGGGCTCATCTAACCCTACCAACCGACCGTAGGCCGATAGCTGAGATTCTGGCAAGAGAGGGGCCATCACAGTCTTACCATGGAGGATCCAAATGGAACTCTGCAGAGAATGACGAGATGAACAAGGGACCCACAGCCACAGCTATTAAATCAACACAGGATTAGCCAGTGGAACAGAAACCAACGATTTTAGACACAAAGACCCCTAAGCTCACAAACTTAAAGCAAACTTATTACTCATCCACCACGACTCAGGGAACTATGCGGAAGATGGTGCGGAAAGATTGTGAGAGCCGTGGTGGGGGAGACTATCCAGAGGTACGGCCAGGAGAACTTGGCTGAATACTAGGCTATCCATGGAACCCTGTCCCAAGGACTGATCCAGACGACCCATGGAGGAGGTTATCCAGCGGAGTGGGGAGTGGAATTGGGGATAACAACTCATTGTTTGCCCACTAAATGTTGCAACTCATTATGGACAATAAAAAAATTTAAAACAAAGAAAAAATATTTTTAAAAAATAGTAGTTTTACTTTTTGTCATTACAGGCTTCACCTGTTCTTTCATAAGGTAGTTTAAGTGGATTTATCACTTCTGTTGTGTTTTATACCCATTTTTCTTCCAAAAATTGCATGAACTTATGGGAGAATCCTGAATTCTTAAATCACAGCTGAGTAAAAATAAAACGAAACATTATTAATAAGAACCTGAATAAAAAAATTTGTTTATACATGCTTTATATTTTTTCAAACTTAGCTAATGCCCTGTGTTCATTCAGCTAATCATCTGATCTCTCTTTCTCTATCTCTCTCACCTACCCCCCAACCTCCCCACACATATAACATAGATGAATGTCTCTGATAGAATGTGGATATCTTGATTATAAAGTCTATATAGTATGGACTAAACATACATCTAAACTAATAATATTTAGAAGTTAATTAAAACTAGCATGAAAATATATTCAGTGCACCCAATGCAGAAATGTATCCAATTCACTGTTTTTATTTTTTACCATCAAGGATCATATTTATTATTCCATACTAGTCACATATACTCATTTTTAGATAACTTTTACTTCCATCACCAAAGCAGACTATTATCAAAACCTATTTGATTTTTGGTCATATATCTTAATTTTTGGCTGATCAGCAAGAATCCTAATATCTTATTAAATCTCAGTTACACTGCATGACTAAAGTATTAACTTTCAAAATTCTATGTTTAGATAATATACTCCTTTCATTTTTCAATAGAAAACTTCATGTGACATACTCTATGTTGATATCTCTTCTATGCAAAATGTTTGGATTTCCTTTTATTATTTACTTACAGTTTTGCTATTTGGTTTTTTTTCCCTCTTTGTATGAAATTTTTATTTTGGTGTTTTTCTAAATTAAGTACATGCTTAGAAATTAAGGTCTTATTGAATATCAATTCCTCATCTGACAGTAAGAAAACAGAAGAAAATTGCCAAGAAAATTCAAGCAAAATGCTTTGCATCCCATGATCTACTAACTCGGGCAAATATGGGGGCTGTTGATTCTTCTTATTTGGTTTGACTGTTAGGTAGATTGTTAGTACTTTAGTGAATCAGCTAAAAAGAAAATAAAACAATAATTTTATTACTATTAATCAAAACAGACCACAAAATCCCAAGTATTATTCCTGTCAATTTTATAAATTAACTAGAATACATTATAGACTTATACCTATTTATATGGCTATGAAATCTTAGTCAGAATAAGTGTCTTTATGTGTTTATATTTCTTACAAATAGTGTATAGTTTTGACATTTTCTCTTTTTCCCCACTAATGACTGCCTTTGAATACCAGTAAATTTTTAGCCTCTTTATACTTCTACATAGTCTCTGCAGACATATTCTTATTATTTCTGCTATTACATGTAGAATTCAGTAGATATATTGAATATATATTAACTTTTTTCATCCTGTATATTACCAAAATGCTTATTCCGGTCAAAATTTGTGGAAACGATTATACTGTGGAAAGCACAATATATTGTATGAGAGTTTCTATGTTTTCATTCTATAAGTCTTTCACATTAGATTTTTTTGAGGCTATTGAAAATGGGACGCTCTGGCTGATTTCTTTTTCTGTATGTATGTCATTTGCATATGGGAAGGCGACTGATTTTGTGTGTTAATTTTGTATCCTACCACTTTGCTAAAAAATTTATAACCTTCAGGAGTTTAATACTACTGTCCTTAGTGAGAAATCCTTGAGTCTTTCCCCATTGAGTATGATTTGGGCTTTAGGAGTTTTGTATATGGCCTTTATTATGTTGAGGTATAAGCCCTCTATGCCAAGTGCATTATGAATAGGATCATGTCGCCTACAAAAAGGGATAGTTTGACTTCATCCTTTCCAATTTGTATCACTTTATGTCTTTTTGCTATCTTATTGCTTAGACTAGGACTTGGCACTCTATTTAAGACTAATGGTGAGTGTGGACACCCCTATCTTGTTCCTGATTTTAGTGGGAACTCCTTGAGTCTTTCCCCATTGAGTATGATTTGGGCTTCATGAGTTTTATAGATGGCTTTGATTATGTTCAGGTATAGGACATCTATGCCAAGTCTCTCTTGCATTTTGATCATGAAGTGATGCTGTCTGAATTTTGTTTAAGGCCTTCTCTGCATTAATTTAAATGACCATGTGGTGCTCATTATTAAGTTTATTAATGTGTGAAGATTATATTAAATGATTTCCATATGTTGAACCATCCCTGCATCCCTGGGATGAATACTACCTGATCAAAGTTGAATAATACTTTTGATGTATTGTTTGATTCAGTTTGCAAGGATATTGTTCAGAATTTTTGCATCTAAGTTCATCAGGGATATAGGTCTATAGTTTTACTTTCTTCTCGTATCTTTGGTTCTGGTATTAAGGCGATGCTAGCTTCATAGAAGGAGTTTGGAAGCATTAAATGTTCTCCAATTACACGAAAAAGCTTCAGTTCTGTGGTAATGGTTTGTTAGAATTCAGCTGAAAATTCATCAGGTCCTGGACTTTTCCATTTGCGGAGATTTTTTATTACATTTTCAAACTTGATGGATGTGATAGGTTTATTTAGGAGCTTTATTTTCATCATTTTAGTTTTACTATGTGGTAGGTATTTAGGAATTCATCCATTTCTTCCAGGTTCTTCAATTTTGTGGACTAAAGGTTTTTGGAAGTATGATCTCATGATTCTTCCAATTTCATTGGGTCTATTGAGACTTCTTCCTTTTCAATTCTGACTTTCTTTTTTATTTTGGACTTCTTTCTTCTTTCTTTCTTTCTTTCTTTCTTTCTTTCTTTCTTTCTTTCTTTCTTTCTTTCTTTTTACTTGATTAGCTCTTTTTACTTGATTGTTGAGCTTGTTTATTTTTTTAATGAACCACCTCTTCATTTCAATTTTTAAAATTGATTTTTTTTGTTTCTAATTCATTGATCTCAGCTCTGATCTTAATTATTTTTGTCTTGAGCTCCTAGGGTTGGATTGTTATAACTTTTCCAGTGCCTTTAGTTGTGTGGTTAGGTTATAGATTTGAGATCTACCCTCTGTCTTTGTTATGAAGGCATTTAGCACTATGAATTTTCCACTTAGGACTGCCTTCATTGTGTCGCATAAGGCTTGGTATGTTGTGTTTTCATTATCATTTAATCAAGAAATTTTTAAATTTCCTTTTGGATTTCTTGAATTATCCATTCATTGTTTAATAGCATATTGTTCAGTCTCCAATAGTTGATGAATTTTCTGTTGTTTCTCCCATTGTTCATTTCCAGCTTTAATGTGAGTGGTCTGCTATGATGCAGTGGGCTACATCAATCTTCTTAAATTTATTGAGACATGTTTTATGTCCTAAAATGTGGTCTGTGTTGGAGAAGGTTCCATGGGGTGCTGATAAGAATGTATATTCTTAATAGTCTTTGGTTGGAATGTTCTGTAGATGTCTGTTAGGTCTAGTTGATCTATGGTGTTATTAAGCTCTGTTATTTACCTGCCAATATTCTCTTTGGGTGATCTGTCTAGAGCTAATAGTGGTATATTAAAGTCTCCTTTTTTATTTTACTTTATTTTATTTCTGTTTTGTCTTTGAATAAGTTTTTCTTTATGAAATGTGGTGCACTTGTATTTGGTGAATACATATTTATGACTGTGAACTCATCTTGTTGGATTGTTCCCTTGATGAGTAAGAAGTTCCCTTCATTGTCCTTTTAAAGTATTTTTGGTTTAAATCTATTTTGTCAGATATTAGTGTAGCCACACCTGCTTGGTTTTTTTTTTTTATTTCTGTTTGCTTTAAAGATTATTTTCCATCTTTTCACCCTGAGGAGGTTTCTGTGTTTAGAAGTGAGATACATTTCTTGAAGGCAGCAGATGGAAGGGACCATTATTCTGATCCACCCTGTTAACCTGTGTCTTTTTGTGGTGGAGGTAAGTCCACAAATATTCCATGTTATAGCTATGAGGTTAGCTTTATTAAACTTGGCCATGATGGAGGGTTTATAGGTGTTAATCCCTAGTATTTTATTATAAGCCCAAGAATTTTTGTCATCATATTTGTCCTCGATTGGGCTCTTGAGATTGCTATTTGAGTGTTTTCTGTGGAATATCTCCTAGAATATCCTCTGTAAGTTTGGCTTTGTGTTCATATATCATAGTGCTGGCTTTTATCATGAACATTTTTCTTTCTTCATCTATTATGAGGGATACTTTTCCAGGTACAGTAGTTTGGGTTGGAAGTCATAATTTTTAGGCCTTGAAGAGCATTGTTACAGGCCCTTCTAGCCTTCCTGATTTACAATGAGAAGTCTTAGGTAAGTCTGATGGGGTTGACTTTATATGTGATGTGTTGTTTCTCACTGCTTTTAGTTCTCTCTCTCTCTCTCTCTCTCTCTCTCTCTTTCTCTTTGCTTTCTATGTTTACTATTTTAACTAAGATATATCTTGGCGAGTTCCTTCTTTTGTCCTATCTGATTGGAGTTCTATGGGAGTTCTTGTATTTGGATCAGCCTTTCTCCTTCAAGAATGGGGAAATGTTCTTCAATAATTTTCAATATGATCTCTATGCTGTTGGCCTGGATTTCTTCCCCCTCTGGTATACCCATGACCCTGATGTTTGGTCTCTTTAGGGTGGCCCACAGTTCCCTCATATTTTGTTCACATGATTTTTTGAATTTATTGAAGCTTTTGGATTCTCTGTTTATTTTTCTGTCTTGTCTTTGTGATATGAGAGTCTGTCCTCCAGGTTATTAACTCTGGGATTGAAGAATTCTAAAGAGGCTTTTAATAGCTCTGTTTCATTTTTGATTTCTGTTATATTTTTCTTCATAATCTCCATCTTACTGTTGAGTTCCAGTTTCATGTCTAGTTTTGTTTTTCTTAATGTTTCCTGGAATTCATTCTCACATTTCATCATGTCCTCATTGAACTTACTCAGCTGGTTATTAAACTCCTCACCTTGTTGATTTACCCTCAGTTTGCTTATTGTTCTTTTGAAGTCACTCTGATCTTCCTCAATTAAGTTAAGTCTGATAGTGAATTTATATTATTGAGTTCCACTTCATTTATTTGTTTTTTGACTGGTTCAAGCTTAGCTGATATCTTGGTCAGAGGGGGGCGATGTCTCTGGATATTCTCCTTCACCCTCAGTAACAACATACAAAGGGGAGGTGGAACTGGGTTGACTCTTAGGCTTTCCATAACCCCCTACCCCATGGACTGATCCAGTTTGCCCACAGAGGAGGATATCCAAATGATTGGGGACAGGGAAGAGGGAAATTGGGGAGTTGGGGACACCAACACATTATTTGCTCATTCACTGTATGTATATATGGATAATAAAGATATAATTTATATAAAAATATCTTTGTCAGAGTCTACAGTTATGTCCTGATGTTATTTTACTCTCATTTTGGGATTATAATTCTGTTGTCTCTCCTATATTTTCAGTGGCAACTTCCATTGTGGGACTAGGGGGCCTTTCTGGGGGGACTCTCAGCTTGATGTGATTCTTTTTTTGCCTTGGGGTCCCCTCATTTCTGGATAAAGGTCTAATTTTCTTAATGAGGGAGCCAATATAAGCTTTTGTAAGGTAATCAGTGAGTGTTCTGTTTTGGGTTGTGATAGCATTGTAACCACAGTTGTGTGAGTTGCAGAAGTTACAGGTGTGCAAGCAGTTCTTGGCTGTTGGTTGGTATGTAAGATGCTTTGGAGGTCAGAGATCTTCTCTAGCTATAGTCACCATTGTGTCTTGTTACTGGGGCTCAGAGGGTTCCCAGAGCAGACCTACTTGTTCCTCTTCCGCAACCATATCCCAGCTAGGTGGATTGTATAGATTACCCTGATACCCTCCTGGCAGATGCCTGTCAGAGAACTTTTGCTCCCTACTTAGGTTTGGAACAAAGGCACCTTGGGATACTGGAAAGTGATGTGGTGTCTGTAGGAGGTTTGTAGAGTTATGAAGTCTTAATTTTTCAGTGATCTGTTTTTGTTTTGAGCTGGGTTGGCATGGCATAGCACAGGTGCAGATGTTGCGAAGGCTACAGTTAAGTCTGCTATTCTGGGTTGGTGCCTGATACTTGAGTTGTGTTTGGTTTGGGGCAGTATGGAGTGGGTACACAGGTGCACAGACTCCAAACAGTTCACACACCTCTATAATCTGAGGTGCAGTCCCCTAATACTCTGGCTCCCCCAAGCACAGGACCCAGACTTACTGTTCCCCTCACTGCTTTGCATGCCTTCCAGGACCAAACACTCTGCCCCTCTCAGCCTGTGTTTCCCAGACCTCATATAAACTGATGTTCCCAAAGCACTGACCACAGACATGCCACACATTTTGCTGGTCTGGAGCACAGTGGCCAAAGTACACTTGTGCCACAAGTGCTCAGGCCAATGCTTGCAGTTCACCTCACTAAGGTTAGGGTACATAGGCTCAGGTTGTGCTGGTGCCCCTAGAACTCCAGTCTCAAACACACCAAGCTGTATACCAGCCTGGGGTACACCACCCTGTACCCACCTTCATCCTCACCAATTTGGGGTGAACAGGCCTTAAACACAGTGATAGCACTAGGCTCAAACTCACCAAGCACCTCTACTGCTTGGAGGGCCCTATAACCAGACATGCTCTGCTGTTCACTGGTCTGGAGCACCCAGGACAAAGTACATTGACTTCCTGAATTTTCAGGCGCCAATCCCACCACGCGGGTCTCCTCCCTAGACTGGAGTAAGAAGGCACCATTCATGCTGGCATCCCTAGCTCTCTGGTCACAAATAGGCCAAGCTCTTCACCAGCCTGGACTGCATATGACTCAGACCCACCTCGCCCCTCATTAACTCTGGGTATGCAGTCTCCAAACTCACTAATAGCAGTAGGCACAAAATCACCTTGTGCCTTACCTCCTCAGAGTGCCCCATCACCAAAGACATTGATTCCCCTAATGCCACAGCCCCGTCCCCACCATTCCTAGCCAGCCTTTCTTAAGGGTGTTTTGTTACTGTGAAGCTAATGTGAGTGGCAGCTCTTTTTTTGTCTTTGTTGTTGTAACTCAGGCGGCTGGGTGTATAACTCTTCCCTGCGAAAACCTGGAGCTGCAGCTAGGGCCATTTCTCTTCCAAAGACCTGGCTGGAGGTGATTTCCTGCAGCAACTGGAGCTGGAGTAGATTTTTCCACAATTGTGGTTTCCACAGTAGCTGCTGCCTAAAGGTTGGCTTCCACAAGAGCTGAAGCTGAAGCCACTGCAGTCTGCAGGAGCAGCTTGAGACCAATCTCCAGTGGCTGGATGCGCTTCTTGCTGTTTGTGTGATTACTCTGAAATTTTCCTACTTTTCTGCTGAGGTTGAAGTTTTTTTGCACCCCTTCTGTTTTCAGAAGAAGAGTGTATTTCCCTGTTTTTCTGCCTCTCCCTCTCCCACTGCTTCAGTGTGGCTTATGTGCTGACATTTTAACCTAGAAGCTGTGGAGTCTTTTATTTCCAACTTTTCATGCTTAGTTTTTTTTCTAATCTAATGAGTATTTTTCCACCTACTTTTGCTCTGTGGCTCCGTGCCCCTGGAACTTCAGTTTCACTAGCTATTGTAATTCTTTCTCAAATCCACATCCTAACATAAAACTTGAAACCTGAAAAACCAAGATTACTTCATAAAATGTTAGTTTCTTTATATTATCTCATTTATTGGCATTCTTAGAATATATTTCACAACAATTTATTTCTACTGATAACTTGGCTGTTACCTGTTTGAGTTATAACATAGCAATAAGTAGCAGTTTATATAGGATTTATAATTTTTCTTATCACATATGTCAACATACTTTACAAACATAAAATCTCTTTCCCTATGGGACCTTGTTGAGAGGCATGGAGGGCATGGGGTTATAGGAAAGTTGAGATTGGCCTGGAACCCCTCATCCTGAGACCAGCAGGAGTTTGGCTGACTCTTTCCCTCCCCAACTTCTAGCCACCTGGCAGGCCCCAGCAAGCTCTGATAAACCCAGACATTTCAAGGCCTGAGTTTAGTGGAGTTCACATAATTCAGCTCTTAGGTATTAACAGGCCCAGGCGAGGAGAAATTCTTTCCAGTTTACCTATGCAGCTGGCCCCTGCCAATCCTTTCATGAGACATCCACAGGCCACCCTGCCTCCACCAATGCCTTGCTGTTTATTCCCCCTGCCTCTCCTTCTCCATTCTGCATAAAAGCACCTTCCCCAACCTAAAAAATGTGCTGTTCACTGAAACTGTCTCCCTAGAGTTCTTCCTCTCATGTGCTCATGGCTATCCCTAGACTCTGCCACCCAGCTCCATGAATGAACAGGGGCGTTGATGTGCAGCGACCCCTCCAAGGAATCCACAGACCCATATTTCTTTTTCCATAGTATTTTACTGTGAAATGGAAATATTGGAACCATGACTATTGTGTTAACTAAGCTGATTTCTCAAGTCTTCAAAATGAATTTTGTTAACTTAAGGAAATTCTAGAAGGTATTGAAATATTTTAAATAACAGTACATTTTTTTTCTAAAATACTCTCCTATTGATTTCAACAAAAAATCAGTTTTTATTGTCAAAGAGACAATTAGAATGATCATTTGACTTGGCCCAAATTCCTCCTCAGTTTTTCCATTGCCACATTCTTTCGATGAATACCAAATAAGTTAGTTGACTAACCTAAATCACACAGTTGATAGGTACTGGAAAGAGAGAATGCATAAGTCTTTTCATGTAATTTTTATTTTACACAATTGTATTGATGTTAAGGGGTTTGGGGGAGGTTTAGGGAGGGTTTCACTCTAGCCCCAAATGATCTAGAGCTCACTCTGTAGCCTAGGCTGGTATTGAACTCATGGCAATCTTCAAACATCCAATACTGAGATTAAAGGCATGAGTTACCATGTCTAAGTATTTTTTTCAATGCCATTATTTTTTTCAGTAAAATTCTAAAAAAAAAACGTGTAAAAGATTTAATAATAGGAACTAATGATATTATGTTATTGAATCAGAATATCCAACAAGGCTAAAATAAAATCACAACATACTTATTGAATGAGTCATCACTTTGAGGGATCATAGCAATGTGCACTAATTAATATTATGAGAGGACAACAGAAATCCAACTGTTGTTAATGGACCAGTGTCCGATCACAACCTATTATTAGTCTACAGAGGAATATGTACCAAGATTAAGAGTAAGCATTTAGAAAATGTTATATAGCTTCATTGCATAATCATATTTGCTGAATTTAATGACCAAAATTTAGGCTTATTTTATGTTTTTTGGTTTAATATTTCAAGTTTTAATAATTTTTTGTATTTTTAAAATTCATTCATGATGAAGTAGAACTGAAAAAAAATGGCACTTCAAAAATAATTTGAGAAGCACTGTCTTAGAAAAATATTAAAAACATTAAATTTGATTTTTCAGTCTTTTCATGTTCATAATGCTGAAAGTTTCTCTAATATGCTCTTTAGTTTGTTAAATGTAGTGTTCTATCATTTCTTTGCTAGAAAAATAACCACCAGGTACATCTCTTGAAATTGCTTCAATACTTGTTAATATTACCATCTTTTTAAACTAGGTTTACATGGATTATCAGGAGACAAAGGGGATCCAGGACTTCCTGGGTTTGATGTTCCAGGAACCCCTGGTGAGAGGGGCAGTCCAGGGATCCCTGGAACACCTGGTTCTGTAGGACCTCCCGGATCACCAGGCCTTCCAGGAAAAGCAGGTGTCACTGGATTACCAGGTAGTTTGTTTAATAATATGTTTGATTTTTGTTATTTAGGGACTTAATTCTAATAGGACTCTGGTAGACTTTTCTGGATTGACACTACCTATTAAGGAAGAGTGTTAAATGTCTTTTCAGGAAACTTTATTTGTTGTTTTCACTCTTTTTCTATGTGAAAATTCGAGTTATATATTGTTATATAACAAACAACCCAAGTATAATGGTTTATGTAGCTTATTTATTCTTCTTAAGTTCCTGTGGATGAAGGGCTGGCTTTGCTAGCTTTATACCTGTAGTCCATATGGCCTCAACAAAAGTGGATGGAGAACACCTGGGTATACTTAGGCTCACATCACATCTCATCATGGTGCCTTTTCACATAACTTGTGTCCTCACATCATCGTAGTATCAAAGTAGTTGCTATCTTTTTGTGGAAATTTGCTTTCCAGAAAAGAATTTTAAAAGCCAAAAGTAAATGTTCTATGTCCCCATGTAATAAAAAAATACAAGACTTCTTATGATCAGGAGTTATACTGCCTCATGTAGTCATGGGTAAAACTGAATAAGCCCACATTTCAGAGGAAGGGATTCAACAGTATATATGTAAACTGGAAAGTATTGCTTCATTGATAAGGCTTCCTTTGGAGATTAGCTGCCACAATGAAGATTTCTATCCTGGGCATAGGAAATAATGGATATTAAGGTTGCAGGAAGTGAGAAAGGCAACATTTCTCAGTGCTTTCCATCTCTTACAATAGTTTTTCAGTTGACATCTTAAAACATACATTTCGTCTTTCCAAAGGCAAAAAAGACAAAATTTACTTCTTGATTTTACTCAAAGGTGTCAAAGGTGAAATAGGTATGATGGGACCTCCAGGCCCACCAGGACCTTTGGGAATTCCTGGCAGGAGCGGTGTTCCTGGTCTAAAAGGTAATAATCAGAGTTCGCTGAGAGATATGTATTGAAAAAAGAAAATTAAGTATTGCTTTTTGTCAATACATAATACTTTTACTATTTTAAAATAAACAATATATAGCATTTTGTTTATTGGTGATATGACAATTAAAAGGCCTTGTTTTCAGTTTGAGGTCATACTTAGTTTGTATAGCATTAAATATGATAAATACTTATCCCAAAATATAAGGATTAAACTTGATTTTTTTTCTTAGAGTATTTATCATTGTCAACAATCTTCCAGAATACAGAGATGTTGTTATTTGAGTTTTAAAACTCATAGGCATTCAAGTAATTCATAGTCAATAACCATTTCACATAAATATTTTGTGTGGCAATCATCCTGCCCAATTATGAAATGTATAAATAATTGTGCATGCATTAGTCATGGATGAATAAATCCAATTTTAGGTGATGATGGTTTGCAAGGTCAGCCAGGACTTCCTGGCCCTGCAGGCGAAAAAGGTGGTAAAGGAGAGCCTGGCCTGCCTGGCCCTCCTGGACCAATAGATCCAAATCTGCTGGGTTCTAAAGGAGAGAAAGGGGAACCTGGTTTACCTGGTAAGTGAACACATATTTACAAATATTTCCTCTAGCCTACCTGGGATTTAATTTGTGGGGGATGTGGGGTGCTGGGTAACAAACCCAGGCTTTTAGGGATGCTAAGCATGCATTCTAACACCATACCTTTATCCCTTGAAGTTAATTTAGTATATCTGAGAAGCAATGTGTAATACAAAATTCAACAAGTAACTTAGATAAATCAAATTTTGGTAATATAATTTTTACTTGATACATAACATTTCATTGATTATCTTTTAAAAAAATATATTTTATTCATTTGCAAGGGGAGAGAGAAAGAGAAAGAAAGAGAAAAAGGGCATGCTAGTGTCTGGTGCTGCTGCAAAGAACTCCAAACACATCTATCACTTTGTGCATCTGGCTTTAGGTGGATACTGGGGAATCACACTCAGACCATCAGGCTTTTTAAACCAGTGCCTTTAACCACTGAGCAAACTTCTCAGCCCTTGTCAACTTTTGTTTCAATATTTTCTTTGTAGTTATCCTGTAATAATCTATGAGGTTTTAAAGGAAATTTAAGTAACCACCTTCAGGCAATCTAGAAAGCATTACAGGATCTAGAAGACAGAAAAGGATATCATAGCAACTAGCCACATTAATTTGAAAAACAGATTTCAGTGTTTTGGAATTTTTCTAGTCTTTTTCTTTATTACCCTTTGAGACCAGATGAAGATGTATGTTATGTTGTTGTACTGCTATATTCTGATGTCCATATTATACTCGGCTATTAATACAGTTAACTTTTACTATATCTTAGAGATTAGACAAATACTGGACTATGAACAGCCAAGCTCAGCCCTTGGGGAAAGCACTGAAAGTAGGTTTAGGTGACAACTGAGTTGTTATAGTATCTTTTTAAATATAATCTTATTTTTTTTTACAAAGGTTATATTCTTACATCCCTTCTCCCCTGGACCCACTTTCCCTGAGGCTTCTCAGTGGGGTTATTGGTGTTCAGTGTGGGATAATTAAGGCCTCAGTCAATCTCTGTGGGAAGGATGTGCTTCAGGAAATTTCTACTTCTCCATGGCAGCTCTTACAATATTTCTGTCCCCTTTTCCTCAATGTTCCCTGAGCCTTGGTGGCTCTGTTAGCTGTCTGATTTAGTGCTGAGTTCTCTGCAGCCTTTGGGTTTCTGCTTCAATGTGTTTTAATTAACTGCAATGTCTGCCACCATTTCCTAGAGCTGGTTGTCAGGCTAGCACTGGGATCAATACTTGTGTTGCTGATTCCTCTGCAACTTTCAGTTGGAGCCCCACTAGCTGTGCTATATAGTTGGCATCTCTCCTGGAAGGCAATTAAGTGTCTTTACTTATACTGATGGATCTTAGATTTCCCCACCTTTATTTGTTATCTGTAAAATAACAGATTCTGCAACTAAGTATAAGAACAGCTTTCATTTAGGGGGATATGCCTAGTCATTTGAGAAACTTCTTAATATGTGTGCTCACTCTACTTATCCAGAGAGTGCTGGGGGCTCCTTACTGGGGTCAGTGAGTTTCCTGGCCATGGGGTTCTGACTTGGATCCCAGTACCAGGTATGAGTTCTCTCCCACTGAGCTGGTCTCATATTCCAGTCAGAGGGCAATTGGTCATTCTCACCGTTTGTGTGCCACCTATAGCTCAGATGTGTCCTTTTTGCCTGCCTACTTGGTTGTGTAGCTTGGAGGATCCCCTAATTATTAATTCTGTTGGTAATCTTGATTCCCAAGCAGCTCCCATAGCACTTTCCAACATTGTTTTGAGGACCATTTCGACCTCCCTGATCAACAGGTCAGTGTGGGGGGTAACCCAGTTCTGGTCCTGAAATTCACCAACCAGCCAGAGCCAATGGTTTTAGAATTAAGCTTTCTCCACATACTACTGAGCACTTCTTTTCAGATCATCCACTCACCATATTGGGGGGTTATTTTTGGTGGGGGTTATATTTTATTAATATCTTTATTATAAATAATTATATATATATATATCGTATGAGCAATTATCGTGAAGGTGCCCCCATTTCCCTTCTCTCTGTTCCCTACCCACTGGGGTTCCTCCTTTGTGCACATACTGGTTCTGTCCATAGTGTAGGGGTTTATGAACTGCATCAGAGGTAGCCAGTTTTTCTTCTTCCCCCTTCTTTCAGCCTGCATGCCACTGAGATGAAACTCCAAACCAGATACAATTTATGGGAGGAAATAATTTATTTGAAGCTACAGATCCAGGGGAAGTTCCACAATGTTGAAAGAGCCTGACCCCCTTTCACAGGTTTAAGCAGAGAGAGAAACCAATCGCCAGCACCACACTCACAATAGCAAACAGGCAGGAGGGCCAGAGAGAACTTTTTCCCCTTTATATTTCCTTAGGGAGAGGTCTTGAAACCCTATCCTAGACTTAATGGCTTCCTGCGTCTCTGGAATTTCCTTCCTGAACTGCCCCCACAGGAAAGGATGTTAATTTGTAGCTCTCTTGAGCTTCCTTTCATCCTGCCCCCTTCCAAGAGGCTGCCTTCCTGTAAACATCCTCAGAGACCCACCCAAGATAATTAAAAACATCAAGTTGACAACAAAACTTAACCATCACAGTAGGGGTATATTTTCTTATTAATATCTTTATTATGAACAACTATATACATTGTATGAGCAAATTTTGTGATGGTGTCCCCATTTTCCTCCTTTATGTCCCCTACACACTGGGGTCCCTCCTCAATGTGCATACTGGATCTGTCCATAGGGTCTGGAGTTATGAACTGCACCAGAGGTAGCCAGTATTTTTTTCCCCTTTGTGCATTGTTGCTGAGGGGGGCAATGTCTGTGGATATTCTCCCCACCATGACTCTCACATTATTTCAGCTCCCTCTTGCACTCAACTCAGTTCCCTGAGTCATGGTAGGTGAGTTTATTTTTAATAATAATATCCAGGAGGAAGGAGTCTATTGTAGTGATTGCTTTTGTCTTCAGTTTTGTGTAATTCCCTTCCCAATTCTCCCTTCCCACTACCTTCCACTCTCCCAACCATCACTTTCTTTACCTTTACTAATCTGTTGGGGGAATATGTATTTAATGGTTATACTCTTTTATCCCCTAGCTACCTGGGAGCCTTCCTCAGTGGGGTTATGGTATTTATTGCAGCATCATGAAAGCCTCAGTCAATCCTTCTGGGATAGCAGGCAGTAGGAGTACTGTACCTCAGGGTATTCCTACCCACTCTGTGGCTCTTTCAGTTTTTCTGCCTCCTTCTGCAACGTTCCCTGAGCCATGCCTGTTGACAGTCTGATTGTGTTGAGTTCTTTTGTTGTTGTTGTTGTTGTTGTTGTTGTGGGTTTTCTTTTTTTTTTGAGGTAGGGTCTCACTCTAGCCCAGGCTGACCTGGAATTCACTATGTAGTCACAGGGTGGCCTTGAACTCATGGCGATTCTCCTACCTCTGCCTCCCCGGTGCTGGGATTAAAGGCATGTGCCACTACACCCGGCTTGTGTTGAGTTCTTGGTAGCCTCTGGAATACTGCTTTGATGAATTTTGTCACTATCATCCTGGAGCTTGTTGTCAGGCTAGAAATAAGAGCAGTATTTTCTGTTGCTGCTTCCTTTGCAATGTCTCTGGGACTCAACAGATGTGGTAGAGGTGGTGTGACTCCTGGTGGGCAGTCAGTTCTATTTTTGTCTTGTCAATGTATCTTGGTCCCTCTCCTCCATTTTCTCTGCCATCTGTAAAATACAACAGGAGTATTAAAAAAAAACAAATAAGGTGGCTCGAGAGATTGCTCAGTCGTTAAGGCTCTTGCCTGCAGAGACTAAGAACCAGGGTTTGATTCCCCATTACCCACATAAAGCCAGATGCACCAAGTGGTGCATGCATCTGGAGTTTGTTTGCAGTGGCAGGACAACCTAGTGTGCCCATTCTCTCTTTTTTTCTCTCTCTGCTTGCAAATTAAGTAAATACAATTTTTTTTTGTTTTTCAATGTAGGTTCTCTCTCTAGCCCAGGCTGACCTGGAATTCACTATGTAGTCTCAGGCTGGCCTTGAACTCACCATGATCTTCCTACCTCTGCCTCCCAAGTGCTGGGACTAAAGGTGTGTTCTACCATGCCCAGCTACAAACACTTTTTAAAGTAAATAATGTATAAAGTACACCATATATTTTAAATTTCAATTTTTATTTTAATAAAAGTATAATATGTTCAAATACCTAAAATATAAATAATCATAAATTAATAGGATATCATATAAAGGTCTTCTAGAAAATAAAAAATATTTTAAAAAGCGTTTACAACCCAATCTACATAGAATAACCCTTCAAAAATAAATTTGACTTTAAAATTAATTATATTTATTTGTAACATATACATTTGTAACTCTTTTCATGTCCTTACCATTAATATTATCAGTTGTGTATGTATATTAGTATGTGGGTGTATATCGGTGTTATACATTTCTAAACGAGCATGATTTGGATAATTTTCCTCAATAATTATTTAATATATTGCTGTTTTGCATAAATTCTCAAATAAGGAAGGACCTCCTTATTTTTTGTTCTGGATCAAATGAGATACCTTCCTTGTCTTAGGCCATTAATTAGCTTCTTTTCCCCATCAGCTATGCTGTCTGTACTTCAGTAGCAATATTGGATTACTAATATAGGATACTTTTACAAGACATTGTGCCAAAAAAGAAAGCAAATTTATTGTGTTCTCTGAATTTCTTCCTAGGAGATCATGAAAAGTGGGAGTACCAATGGTTCATACTCTATCACAATATCACCAGTTTGTTTTGCCCACTGGACTTGAGGATGTAGGAAGGTTCCTCATCATCTTATTTGTAGTTGTTGTTAGAACTGCTGGGGTTCAAACCTGGGGCTCACAAATCCTAGGCAAGCTCTCACTAAGCTGTACTCCTCACTGTTCAGATGTATCTTAATAAAGGAGGTGATCAGCATCTTTCTAGTTCAATGCAAATATGCTGTACAACTACCACCTTCAACTCTAAGTATTTGTTCCAGAATGTGGTAGATACCCTGAGGAGCATCCCTGACCTCCCAGTTGTCCTGTGAGGGATGAGTCTGTCCACATCATCCTTTCCCTGCCCCTTCTCAGTCATCTGCTTGAGGCTGACTTCACCTGCACCTTTTCAGTTATCTTTCCATTCCTATTTGTCCTCACAACCTTGTTCCCTGGATGGATTGTGGAAATCAGTGCAGGGTGAGAAGCAGAGCAGTTCTTATAGAGTACAGAATTAGAGTAGTTAAGGTGTATCAGCCTCCCCTACCCTCAAAAAACCCATTTATTTCTTCAACACTTTGGCAACATATTTTAGCAAATTCATTTAATTGACTAATAATAACCAGCTTAACTTGTACCTTTTGCTCATCTTTGTCAGGTATTCCTGGAGTTTCAGGGCCAAAAGGCTACCAGGGTTTGCCTGGAGACCCAGGTCAACCTGGACTGAGTGGACAACCTGGATTACCAGGAACACCAGGTAGGTGCAATAGACACCTTGTTGCCTTAAGACAGCATGCAGGGAATATGGCAAAGCAGTTGTATATTTATAATTTTAATAAATTTTAATTCTGGCCACGATACTATGATTGGGTAGATACTAAATTGTAGAGTTTACTAGACAAAATAATATAAATATATGTTCAATTGACCCAAGTTTCAAGAGACAAGATTTTAAATATATTTTGCTTTGTTCATTTAGTTTCTTCTTTTGTGGCAACAAAGTACACATAGACATATGCTTCAAGTAAGGTGCTGTGTTTTATTATTTACATTGTGACATATAGGAACAAGACACTGTCTTGGTAGGATCCTGGATCATTTACCTATTCCAGAATTTTTTTTTGCCATCAGAAAAGTCAATTATTGAAGTATTCATGTTGTAGGAAGACTGTGAATACAGCATCCAGGTCAAATCGGTACCTCCCTATCAACCCCATCACTCCCACTTTTTCCCTGGCATAATTCACTAGGGCTGTGTCATGGCAGACTGCCACCTGGGCTCTTCCTGTCCTCCTATAATCAGCCTTTACATGGGAAAATTACTGCTGAATGTTTATCCTAAAACCCCAAAACCAAACCAACCCACAATAGTCTCATTGTGCAAAAATACATGTATGTTTGTAGGGGAGTTCCCACACACAACTATGCAGCAAATAGAATATCAGTTGAGTAGAATTACTTTAGAGAAACAGGATACTCAGGTAATTTTTTTTACTATTCTTTATAAATTTGTCTTAAAAGACTCTCTTATCATAGCTACACTGTAGTGTATGGCTATAGTCTTGGAGGTACCTCTTAACCTGATTCATGCTGAGTTATATCTGTAAACTGTAATATGTTATGATTTAATCCTTCCAGTATTATGCCTTTTTAGTTTCAATTTTACCAATTTGACTTCTCCAGGTCCCAAAGGTGACCCTGATCTCCCTGGCCAGCCTGGACTTACAGGACCTCCAGGACTTAAAGGAAATTTAGGTGATCTGGGTTTTCCAGGTGAGTGATGTAACACTCCTAAATATTTAGTCACACTAACGTTCACTATCTTTGTTATCAGAAAGAGAAAATTACCGGGCTAGTAATGCAGCTCAGTGGTTGTATGTATGAGGCCTTTGATTCAAGACACAGCACTGTAGAAAGGGAGTCAGAGTTAGCAGGGGAGCCTAATGATAGAATCAGATTGAGATGGTCTTGGTCAGAGCCTTAGAAAGAAAAGGATTTCTCCATATGTATCCCTTTCATTTAACTTACTTATAAATAGGCTTTTAGATTATTTTGTATGTGAAGCTTATTATTATGTTCTCAACTTACAGATGTGTTTTGAAAAACATTATTGCTTGTTCATATGCAGTATAGGTTATAAAGCATAGGTATGCCACGAGGAATGAATTTTTATAAAATATTACATGTTCTGTATTTTCAACAGGCCCTCAAGGTGTGGATGGACCACCTGGACCTCCTGGAGTTCTTGGTCAACCTGGCTCCCCAGGGGTACCTGGACAGAAAGGAGATAAAGGTGATCCTGGTGTTTCAGAGATTGGTCTTCCAGGTCTTCCTGGCCTAAAGGTAATGATATTCTAGTCATACTCCTGGGCAGTTGTGATTCTTCAACTACTCATTTGTGATTCTTTGTTAAAGAAACTATATTGGAAGGGAATGCTCTAGTCAAGCTCTAGAAGATGTTTGTAGGTTTTGTAGTTAATCCCACCTCAAAGAAGAAGATAAACCTTTTTTACTTTTGTTTTCCTTCTAAAATTTTTGAATATGTTTTAATACATTAAAGGCATATTCTTGCCTTGTTTGGTTTCTCGATGTTAGTGATGGAGTTTTTAAAAACTCTTTTTATATTTTTATTTATTTATTGTAAAAGATCTACAGACAAAGTAACTTTAGCAGTGTTTGTTAGTATACTGAAATTCTTAACTACATTTTTAAGTACTACTCTGGATATATATTCCTCTATTCCTATCACTGTAAAAATTTTGTGGTAGTTCTCAAATTATCAAACTTAGAATTTATTGCCAGTCAAGGCAACACACCTGTACTCTCCCAATTCTTGAAAGGCTGAGGCAAGAAGATTGCAAATTCAAGGCTACATAGTGAGTTCAAAGCTATTGTGAGCTACACAGCAAGACATTGACTTAGAACCAATGGACTCAACAAGTAGTCATTTCCTGCTTAGTTCAGTGTATAAAGGTACTAACTCCCTTCATCATACTGCCAACCAGAGTTTAAGGAATGATGTTATTCAACTCGCATGGGATGGAAAGATACTGTTTTTGTTAGCATACCATGTGTTATATTTCATTATAACATTTTCAAACAAATTGTTTCTATTGATTTTGCTCCCCTCTCCATTTTTGCTGTACCTCCTTGTATCCTTCACTCTAGCCTCCTTTCTACTTTCATGGCACGTTTGTCCAGTTGCCTAAAGTCCTTCCTCAACACCTCTTTTTCTTTCTAATACAGTTGTTCCTAATTTTATAGCCTATTCCCCCAACACACAAACATACATACACACACATACATACATACATACATACATACATACATACATACATACATACATACACAAATATGCATTAAAAGCTTAGATCTACTTAGGAAAGAGAACATGCAATTTTTTTCTTTCTTAGTCCAGATCTCATCACTTAATGCTTTTCAGATACATCAGTTTTACAGCAAATTTCATTTTTATTTATAGCTTAATAAAATTCCATTTTCTATATCTGCTCTTCTGTTGATGGACATCTGGGTTGATTCTATTTCCTAGCTTTTGTGGACAAAGCAGCAATGGGCTTGGCTTTCCAAGTATCTCTGTGATAGAATATAGAGTCCTTTGAGTATATGCCCAGGAGTGGTATAGCTAGACAATATGGTGGTTCTATTTTTAATTTTTTGAGAAACCTCCATACTGATTTCTGTAATGGCTACACAGCAGTGAGTAAGAGTTCCTCTTTGCCCATATACTTGCCAGCATTTGTTTTTGTTTTCTTCATGATAAACATTCGAATGGGGTATCTAAAAATTGTTTAAATTTGCATTTCCTTGTTGGCTAAGGATGGTAAACACTTAAAAATACTTATTGGCCATTTCTGCTTCTTTTGAGAACTATTTAGTCATATTAAAAGCCTATCTCATTTTCATTTTAAAAGACCATTTTATTTATTTATTGGGCATTTTTGATGTTAAAATTTTATAGCTTTTTAAATATTCTAGATCGTAGTCCCTGTCTGAAGTATTGCTGGTAAAGATTTCTCTCATTCTGTAGGCTGTTTATGAACTCTGCTTATAGTTTTCTGCTGTGCAGAAACATTTTAATTTCATGTAGATGCATTGCCTAATCATTGGGACTATTGTCCTTGTTATTGGAGTCCTGACCAGAAACATCTTGCCTATATATATATGCCTATATATCTTCAAGTGTATTCTCTGTTTTTCTTTAGCAGTTTCAACATTTCAGGTTTTAAATTAAGGTCTTTGGTCCAATTTATTCTGAATTTTTTGTCAGGGTGAGAGATAAGTGTCTAATTTCTTTCTTTTAAAGGTGGGTTTCCAGTTTTACCAGTACCATTAGTTGACTAGGATGCTTTTTTCCCCAGTGTAAGTTTTAGATAAGTTTTTGAAAAATTGGGTACCCATAGCTGGATGGGTTTATTTCTAGATCCTCCATTCTGTTCCCATTGTCTGATGACCTTTTTGTTTTAGTTCTATGCTTTCTTTATCACTGTAGCTCTAAGTATAATTTGAGGTCTTACATTATATCTACAGCTCTGTCTATCCTAAGTGAGATTGTGTTTGCTATTTGTGCTGTTTTGTTTATCCTTATGAATTGTTCTTAGAACATCATTGAAATTTTCATGAAGATTACATTGAATCTATAGATTACTTTTTTTAGTATAGCTATTCAGGAACATTGTATGACTTTCCATTTTCTACTGTTATCTATGATTACTTTTTTTCAGTCTCTTAAGTTTTTATTGTAGGAGTCTTTCACTCCCTTGATTATGTTTATTCCTAGGTACTCAATTTTTTTGAAGCTATTGTGACTGGGATATTTTTCAATCTTTTTCTCAGAAATTTTGTAATTGGTATATATGAAAGCAACTAATTTTGCATGTTGATTTTGTATTAATGCAATTTTACTGAAGGTGTTTATTGAATCTATCAGCTTTCAGGTAGAGTAAATAGAGTTTTTAATATAGAATCATGTTGTCTGTGAAAAGGGATAATTTAACTTCTTTTCTATTTTTAACCCTTTAATGTCTTTCTCTTTTTTTATTGTTCTAAGTCTTTAAACACTACATTGGATAAGAGTGGGAAGAGTAGACACCCCTGTACAGCATTTATATGCTATTATTTTTGCTATGTTTTCCATATAGAGTTTTATTATTTTCGGATATGTTCCATCTTTTCCTAATTTCTCCAGGACTTTTAAGATGAAGGCATACTGAACTTAGTTAAATGTCCTTTCTGCATATATTGAGATGAGCATGTGATTTCTATCTAGGTTTATTGATTTGCATATATTGAACCAGCTTTGTTTCCCTGGTAATAATAATGCTGGCTTCATAGAATGAATTTTTATATTCTGAACTATATCTTAAATATACTTTTCTGTTAATAGTATGCCAAACTACATAAAATTTAATTTTTCAGTTGACCAATTTGTTATGAGATAATCATCAGAATTTTCTGCATATGTTAGAAAGTTTAGCAGTGTAACAATAATTGAAATGAACTTTATTTTTTATATTTACATTTTCTAATAATACGTAAATATATACTTGATTTAAAAAATAAAATTCAAGACAGGTATGGTGGTGAAGTTCTTTAACTCCAGCAGTTGGAAGTGTGAGAGAAGGAGTTTACAAATTTGAGGCCAGCTTGGTTTACATAGTGAGTTCCTGGACATCCTGGAGTATGATCATGAGACCTTTTCTAAAACAAACAAGCAGATAGAAAAATAAACTATATAAATAAAATTATTAGCATACAAACAGTAAAAATTAAAATCTCTTTTGTACTCTGTCCTCTTTTTTGTTCACATTGCCTTCCTTAGAGAGGAACATTATGAATAGTTGTAGTACAGATGTGAATCCTATCTTCTACACACACACACACACACACACACACACAAACACACACACACATATATATACAATTTTGTTTTTCTCCATGTCTTATATATAGAATTAGAATGTACACAATATACTGTACCTTACCTTAAAACTCATATAATTTTTTTCTCAATATATCTTGGACAGTTTGTTTTATTATATATTGTTTTTGCACAAAAGTATAGTTATTTTACTGGATAGATTCCTAAAGGTTATATTTATTTATTTATTTATTTATTTATTTATTTATTTATTTATTTATTTATTTATTTATTTTAAATATTTTATTTATTCATTTTCAAGCAAGAGAGAGAGAGAGAGAGAGAGAGAGAGAGAGAGAGAGAGAGAGAGAGAGAGAGAATGCACCAGGGCCACCACCTTGTGGGTCTGGCTTATGTGGGTCCTGGGGAATTGAACCTGGGGCCTTAGGCACTGGAGGCAAGTGCCTTAACCACTAAACCGTCTCTTCAGCCCATAAAGGTTATATTTAAACTAAAAGTGTTATTAAATTCTTTTGGAAAAGCATTTTATAATAACATAAACTTGATTTTAAAATATGATCAGTATGGAAAATGTCAATTAAGAATTATTTTTTCTATATATTTATAAACCTAAATATCCAATTTTTACCCACCTTTAGCAATTTCTCAAATACTGTTCAAGAAAAGGTTTATGATATGCAAATTTGCATACTCATATCATAATTCATCAATTTTAAGATGTTTATATTAAAAATATCTTGTTTTGGAATACAGTTTATAATCCCTACTGATGGACTTTTAAAGCTCCTGTTTCATACCACATGATAGATAGCCTTTTTACCATTTCCAACCAAATTGTTCCCATTCACTGTTTTTTTTTTTTTCCTCCAATAGGAGTGCTTCCTTGTATTTTGCAATGGCAGGCAAGAACGACCCCCCAAAAAAGGGGATTGTTTTTGATAACTTTGATGTGTTCTATCAAATGGTATAAACCTATAACCTTATTCTATGGTCTAAAGTTATCATAGAACAGAAGAGTGTATATCACTAAGATATAGTTCACATTGCCTATAATCCAGTTACTCTTAGATTGTTATTTTATATTTTAACAACAGGAGATATGAAACTAAGTCCTTTTTCTGCATGTGATACAACAGAGTGACCCTAAAAAATTTTTGTCTCAGTCTTGCTAATAAGTAAAGATCTAGGGTTCCAGTGTTACTTTATTTGTAAAATATTTTCCCAGCGGCAAATTTGACTCAATTAGATATGATAATATTCCATTTCCTAGAATTTTTACCAAAACTTAACATTAAAATAAATTCATGTATTTTCAGCTACAGTAGATGCAAGGCAGTCCTGGCTTTGGTAAAAGTCTAAATAGATTTGAATTTTCCTTTCTCAGGGTGATAGTTCAGATTCCTGGTCCCATTGCCCAATTTTCTGAGAACTATGTTCTTTATTTTTGGAGGCTTACCTTCCTATTGTTTTCCCAAAAGAGGTGTAATAAAAGGTTATACAGGGGGCTGGGAGATGGATCAGTGGATGAAGTGATTTCCTTCCGTGCAGGAATGAGGACCAGAGTTTGAATCTCCAGCACCCACATAAATGCTAGGCAAGTGTGACAGCCGCCTGCCATCCCAGCACGCAGAAAGTGAAGAAAGGGGATCCCAGGGGCAAGTTGGCAAGCTAGAAATCAGCAAGCTCTGGTCTCAAGTGAGAGACCCCACTTCAATAAATAAAAACAAGAGTAACTGATGAAGGCATCAATGTCAACCTCTGGAATGCTCACACAAGTACTCACACAACATTCACATACATATTCATTTTTGAACATTAGGTAAATTAGTAAATTATTTTAGAAATAATTTTAGAAATCTTTTTTTATTATATGATAATACACAATAGTAAACAATACCTACTTATTTATTTTCATGACAAGAAAGGGGATTTTTCCTTTATACATATTCACCAAGTATAACATACTAAATAATTCATAATATTGTATTAGTTACAAGCTCAAAGTTTCTAAATAATTAATTACCAGGTGATATTTCTTTATTAAGAATAATTACATTCTTTTATAATTAAATATCTCACAATTGCCCCTGTAAGCACTGAACTAGCTAAAGATAATATGTAAAATAATAGACACAATGCTCCTTAAAGACAATTATTTATATCACATATGGGTTTGTATTGGGGTAACAGCTAGCAAACTTTGGAATTACAAAAGAAAGAAAATCTTTACAAATCATTTACTGTAATATCAAATATTTATATTGTTTTAAAATTTTATTCAATTTTAATAAGTAGAATTATTAGGTAATTGAGAAGAAATGTATTCAGGAACAGTGCTAGCTGAACTTAGAGGTTGGAGATTTTTGTGGAATTTAGCATAGTTTAGTTATCATAAGTAATGGGGACTTTGTTAAGTTCCTTTCTGGTGTGCCACAAACTAAATATTAGAAATCCCTTGCTTTTTATTATTTTGGTTATGAATTTCATTCATAATTAACAAGAGGGCTCAAGCTGGGACTATATGTCAGTCATAGAGCACTTGACTAGCTCTTCTATAAACATCCAAAATTGAATAAATTCAAGTCAAATTTTTATTGCTTACCTAATTTATGCCTAAAATATGCTATACATTTGATTAATAAGAGGTCTGAAAGAGGGCTGTGGATGTGGTTGAGCAAGTAAGAGTACTTGCTATGCAAGCATGAGGACTTGAGTTCAATCCCCAGACAAATAGAAAAGTCATTGCTTGGCCATGCATACATGAAAGCCCAGTGCAGGAGATAGAGGCAGGATTGCTGGGGCTTGCTGTTCAGCTAGTCTAAATGAACAGGGAGCTGCAGGTTCATTGAGTCAGGGGAATAAGACAGAAGAGTGATGAAGAGGATATCTGGCCTCCTTTCCTAACTTCTGCACAACTGTGTATGGGGCACACTCATGTGCATACTTTACACATATACACATACAAAACACCAGAAGGAAAAAAATAAAAATATCCTCAGCCCATGGTTCCTGACTGTTTTAAATTGTGATACAAATTACCAGTGACCACAAAGAATCTTTCATTGTAACTGAAGAGATTCATGTATGTGGATCTATTATAGTCATAAAACAGTAAGAAATTTCCAAATCTATTTATCTTGAAAATGGCTTCAAGGAATAGGCAGAATATTAGATATCCACTAAAAAATTTAAAGGTTTTTATGTTAAGATGAATTTTCCATTTGAAGTAGAACCTTCTATAGGTGTTGACTGACTTATTGTAAGCCACGAATTGCATCAGAGCATAATTTAGATGATCATTTGTTCTGAAGTCAAACTTCATTACAGCACACCACTAATAACAGTATATTTATAATAGGATTTTTAAAGTTTTGATGAGAATACTGCATCTATATAGCACAGGAGTACCATGAGCTTGTAGAGTCTAATATACTTTGGTTCACAACGTGTTCTGCAACTCATTCAAAACTTACCTTCTTGATTTAAATACTCAACTTCTTTGAGATTCAGTTTTCTCATTTAAAAATAAAGATGATAAAGCCTAACTCACTGAGCTGTTGTGGAGATTAAATTTATAAATTGTGGAGATTAATTGTATAAAGCACTTAGCATATAGTAAAATAAGTAATGTTACATTGCTATACAACCTAAGGCATGAAGAAACTTCACTTTTATCTTTATTTGTGTTTTAAGGGTGAACCTGGTCTGCCTGGATACCCAGGGAACCCAGGTCTCAAAGGTTCTGTGGGAGATTCTGGTTTGCCTGGATTGCCAGGAAACCCTGGACCAAAAGGACAACCAGGCCTCCCTGGATTCCCAGGTAAACATGCCTTTTCTTTATACATCTTCCTTACCCTTTTCCTTCCTTATCTACTATAACCAGGATTGAGTCATGACTTCATATTTGGCAGACTTCATTCTATCTCTCCATCAGATATTGATTAGCAACATAATCTCAAAATAGCTCTTTACCTTTCTTTGCCCAAATGTCTTGCTGTATAAAATGAGAATGAGTATTACCAGCTCAGCAGGACAATACATGTAGGCTGAGACTTGTTTGGTGGAATATTTTTCAATCTTTGACTGCTACCCACAAATCAATTATGAGGCCTTACTATTTTTGTATGTGATAGTATACTCTTCCAGGGCCTAACCTGCTACTAATTCTCTTAGAATATTGTACATAGGTACACAGCTGGTGGTTCCCAGTAGAACAATCATACAACTCATTCAAATGGCAAGAACTGAATCATTCAGGCACAGGGATTTAGCAGCATTGTCAACTAGCTAGTCTCAACTAGATTATTATACCTGCTAGTTCATGCTTCTGTTTTTTTAGTTTAGTTTGTGTGTGGATGAGACAACTTGTGCCTTTTTTTAATTTAATGGAAGGGATAAGGGATGTAGCTCAGTAGTATAATGTTTGACTAGCATGCACAAAGTCATGGGTTCAGTCCCCAGCACCACACAAAACCAAGCATGATGGCACACACGTTTAATCCTAGAACTCAGGGTGTGGAGGCAGGAGGATCAGAAGTTCAAAGTCATCCTCAGCTACATAGAAATTCCCAGACCAGTCTGGGCTTCATGAAACCCTATCTCAAAAACAAATAAATGTAGAGAAAAATTAATGTAAGTATCACATACAGATTGGAAAATGCACAAGTATTCCACACTATAGATGAAGTTTCTACCTTTGTACATATCAACAGATCCATTATACATAGCAAAATTAAAATGTTTTCATCTCATAAAGTTTATCTATGCCTTTTCAGACAGCACCCTTCCACCACTTCACGCTGTGCTAATCATTACTACTCTGGGACCATCATTTTAGTTAGGCTATCATTGAATTGTATAAATGGAACCATAAATTATGGATGCTTGTGTTTCACTCACTATATGTCTGTAAGATTTACTTATAGTCTATGTGTCAAATGTCTTACTCCTTATCTTTGTTGTGTACCTTTCAGTTGAAAAATTATACCACAGTCATGAATTCTCTGCTTGAGGAATTTTGGGTAGCTTCTATATAAGAACTATTATAAAAAATAATGTTAGCAATAATTTATACATCTTTGAGTGGACAAAAGTAATCATTTCTCTTAGTCAAAAACTTGGTTAGCATAGATTATACCTCTAACCTCAGTAGATGGCATTACATAGTTTTACAAATGGCTGTGTAAATTGCAGTCCCACCACATCCATTTGTCCATATACTCACCATTACTGGTTATTCTCAGTCTCTTTCATTTTTATCAGTTCTTGTGGGCATATAGGAAACCTTCAGTGTTAATTTACATTTTCTTGATGATTGAAAGTATTAAACATATTTCCAAATGCTTATTGGACATGTAGATACTGGTTTGAAGAACCTGCCCGAGACTTTTTGTTCATGTCTATTGGTTTTTTGCCTTTGCTGCTATTCAGAGGAATTTGTATGAATCATTTGTCATAAAGATTTTGTCAATGTCTTCTCTTGGTACTTTATGATAAACAAAGGTGGTTTGCTTGAATAAGGCCCAACATAGCAGTCTTTCTTTCATAGTTAATGCTTTTTATCTTATTCAGTGAATACTTGCCCACTGGAAGTCATGAAAATATTCAACCTTTAATGTTTAAATTGCCACATTTAGGCTTATGATATCTCAAATAAAAATATTTTATAGTATAAGGTAGTAGTCAGGGTTCGTTTTTCCCAGACACATTTCCAGTTGCTTTACTCTATTTTAAAATGGTGTAAGTTCCCCCGATAAATCAAATGGCAGCACATCTATTTCTGTGTTCTGTATTTTGTCTCACTGTTTTGTTTTATAAATTCATGTTCAGTCTTGAAATAAGAAAGATAAGTACTACAACTTCATTCCAGTTTTTAAAATTCTTATCTTGACTATTATCGATCTTTTGCATGAATTGGAGGAACTGTTCAGATTCTATTAGAAAACATCTTCATGGTGTTGACAAAGATTGCAGTACATCTCTAGATAACTTTTAGGAGAATTAATATTTTAGCTCTATTCAACCTTCCAATTCAATGGACATGCTCTCTCCATTTAATGTCTACATTTAACTGGAATTGATGACGTGTTGCACTTTCCATTTTTAGATCTTGGTCAACTTTTGTTAATTTTTTTTAATTTGATGTCTACTCATCATTTTAATGCCATTACTTTTCCTATTTCATTTCCCAATTTGTTTGAAGCACACAGAAACAATTTCAGAAATTTGAACTTACAGAGGAAATGTTTTATTTCATAGATGAATTACTTCTAAGAGTTTGTTTATAGAGACTTTACTTTTGAAAATAATTATCACCTCAGATATTTTTGCTTCTGTTTTTTTTCTTTGTACTTTTGTTTTTCTTAAGTAATTATACTGGCTAGGTCTTCCAGTATAATGCTTAGTGCACATAATAGTAGTTGATATAATTACATTATTTTCTAAACTCAGAGGAACAATATGTTTTACATATCCATTAAATGTAGTTGTTCATTTTATTTAAAAATTCCTTTTGATCCACAACTTACAGATAGTTTCAATCAAGGCTTTGCAAGCAAATGTCTCTAACCACTGGTTAATCTCCCAATCTCTGTCTTTGATGTCTAAAAGTTCTTTTTGTAGTGATTATGTTTGTTTATTTTACCTTTTATTCCCTAATGTTTCTAGATCTGTAAGATTGCTATTTTTAATAACTGAATAATTTTAGCTACTGCTTCTTATAGTTCTTCTTTCATATTTTCTCCTTTCCTTTAAGCAGTAAGCCATTTCTCCAGCCCATTTTATCCTTTCTTTTTGAGAATGTATTTATATGCATAGTAGATTATTCAGTATTCATTACTAATTATTGATAGAGGCTTTGATTGTGGTTTTAATTTCATTTTTTCCCTATTGCTTTAACTTGGATGGCTCACTGTCTTCCAGTTTACTGATTTTTTTTCATGGACTGATCTATATACTGTTAATAACCATTAAAAAAACTTTGATCTCCATTTGTTTCTTTTTAGTTATCTTCTTTCTCTAGAACATGCCATTAAATGCCCATTTTTAGCCATTATATACACACATTCTTTTTCTTTTCTTGTTTATTTTTTGGTGCTGGTGTGTGAACTCAGTGTGGCATATGTGCACGCATTCTACCTACCTCTATGTTAGGGTCTTTGGCCATATTCCTGTGACTATGTTAAAGAATTTTTATGCTTATTTCAATATTGTAGATATCTAGATGTCCGTTCTGTTATTTGTTCTTGTCTTCTGAGATTCACATTTTACTGATTCTTCAGATTCTTCATATGTGGTGTTATATTTTATGTGTTGAATATTATAATCAGTATAGTATAGAGATTCTAGATTGTGTTAGCTTATGGGCTGTACTTTTAATTTGTGTCCCTGCTGGGGTCATTTCTTGTGCTAGTTTAAATGTATGTCCCCCATAGACTCAAGTGTTTTATTAAACCTTGTAACTTGGGTCTCCAGCTGCCTGGCTGGGGGAGGTGTCACTGAGGACAGAACCTGGAATCCAGCCCAAAGTGTGTTTGGGAGTGGATCTAAATTCCAGTACAAAGGTATAAGAGAACAGTCAGAGCTCTGGTGGTATTGCTGCTGGTTTGTGCTTACTGCTTCTGATGTTTCTGGATGGTTGTGGTTTCTCTATCTATTTGGATTTGTGAATGAGAGCTAGCTAGCTTCTTCAACTTTTATGGAACTTCCCCTGGATCTATAAGCTTGAAATAAATCCCTTCCTCTCTGTTTCTGGTTTAGATGTTCATCCCAGCAACGTGGAGCTATCTATAACATTTCTCTTAAAATGTTTTTTTTCATGTAATATTTCTTGTATTGAAGTCTATTAACAGCAAAATTTCTTAGCTATCAGTCATTAGAAAAAGTGTATTGTGTTTTTATTTGATTTTCAGTTAAATGGTGGAATTCTGAGATATTCCCCACTAATACTCATGGTTCCTAGTTTTTAAGGCAAAGACTATTCTATACTCTGCTATGGAAGAATTTTGTAGATACTAAACTCTTAAATTGGAACACCTTAAGATACATAAATATAGGCTCTTTAGATGAGATTGGCCCATTCAGGGTGGTATGGCTGTAGACTACATAGGGTTTAAAAAGGAGAGTATTTTATACAATTGGTAGCAGAAAGGTAATCAGAGAGATTCAAAACATGAGAAATTCCACATAAGGGAGAATCTCCATTATTTAGACTGGGGAAATCCTATAGGACAGAAATTTGTATAACCTACAAGACATAATGGTTCTGAGCAACCAGCCTCACAGAAAATTTGGCCAATAACTTGTTAAGCTCAGAATACACATTTGTTTAAAACTTCCACAAAGACACTGTGGTTTTTGCCTTATGAAACCTTAAGCAGAAAGCCTGACTAGGCTATATGTGGATTATTTTCTTCAGAAACTGTGGAATTAACAACATTGTTTTAAGCTATTAAGTTTGACATAATTTGTTACCCAGCAATAAAAAGCTAGACTTCTGGTTATATTTCACACATTTATTTCCTTTATCATATATGCCTGCTAGGGTTCGTGTTCATATTCCTTGAAAAGTTGTTTCATGCATTTTGCCTAACTTTAAATTATATCATTGTCAAAAGAGACTGTATTGTACTTACTCTATCTTGGCTAGCCTCAAATGTTTCAGTGTAAATTCAACAAAATATTTGCAAGATGTGTTCACTGAAAAATGCTAGAACCTGCTATGAGAAAATTTTAAATAGATTAATACACACACATATATTGTAGTGGAAAATCAGAATTTTCAAGTGTCTATTGTCCCCAGAGTGGTCCATACATTCAAAATGAGAGTAATACTGGTTCAAAACCCAACAAGTTTTGGGAAAAAATAACAAAGTGATTCTAAAATGTATATGAAAATAGAAAGGATATATACAGTCAAAAATAATGCTGGAAAAGGAAAACCTAGCTTGAGGACTTGGACTAGCTAATATGAAGATGTACAATAATTAAAGCAGTATAGTTTTAATATGTAGATCAGTATAGAAAAAGACTTATACAATAAAATGACTTGGATAATGGTACAAAAATACAATAAGGTAAATAAATGCTGTTCAGTATATTTTTCTTAGAAAACAAAGCAAGAAGTGAAAAAGAGTAAGAAAGATAAAGTTTAAAATGCATGTTTATCAAAACCTACCATTTGGAAAATGAATAGGACACCCACAGACTTGAAAATACTTGTAAACATATATGACAATTGACTGATATCTGGGATATATAAATAACTTCTATAATTCAATAAAAAGAACACACATAATAAAACACTTTTAAATGAGGAAAAATTTGAACTGACAATTCATGTAATAACATAACAAGATATGCAGATAGTCATTAAGCTCATAGGAAGTTAACCAGTATCATTACTCATCAGACTAAAGGACATTAAAACCATATGTGTATCAGAGTAGCTATATTATAACAGCTGATATTACCACATATATTGTGCAATGATCTGTAACAATGGATTTTCATACTTTGCTATTGTGAGTCTTTTTATAAAACACAAAATATATTTACCCTCTGACCCAGCAATTCCAATCCTTGCTGTTTACTCACGCTAAATGAAAGCCACATGTCCACAAGTAGGCCTATGCAAAAAATGTTCATAGTCACTTTATAATAATAATCAAAACATGACAACAGCAACAGATAACTAGATTTTTTTTAAAAGGCACTGTAATGGAATCCTCATTTCTTTACCATTATAATATGATTGTTAACCGAAATGCATGCCTGTAATACCAGTACTCTGAGGGAGAAGGCAGGAGGATTGTAAATTTGAAGTCACCCTTAGCTGCACAGAAAGTCAGAAGCCAGCATAGGATACATGAGTCGCTGTCTCAAAAAGCATGGTGGTAATTTTCTTTATGTTTATGAATATATAATAATGTTTATCTTTAAATAAATTAATTCAAAACTGGAAATTATTCTTAAGAATTTCCAGTAGTCACCAACATAATTTGGGTTACTTTGTGCTCTTCATTATTTCAATGCTAACACAATAATTTTGAGCTTAAATTCTAATTCTCAAAGCCATGTGTTTTTTATTTTACTTTTTAATTTGAGATATTTATTCTAGGAACTCCAGGCTTTCTTGGACCAAAAGGTATTAGTGGTCCTCCTGGAAACCCTGGCCTTCCAGGGGAACCTGGTCCTATAGGTAAGCATAAAAATACTAGTATTCTATAAAACTAAGACATACTTACAATGTTCAATTTGGAAGTCAAATCATGTGCTGATGTAAAAAAAAATCTCAAGACCTAGTGGTCATTTACTTACTATTGCATATTAGGTATAAAGTGAATAGCCTTTAATTTAAAAAATCTTAGTTATTCGGCATTATTTCCTCAGCTCATTTTTGCAGGGGAAGTTCAAGTACCTTGTCATGGAAAACAGGAGTACTGATTTTTTTTTTAGAATGACAAGATATTTCTTAACTCCTAGTCTTGGCCCATATGAGTCTTATGAGGCATCATCACTCACATCTTGCTCTCTGAGATATTATAAAGTCAGATTAAGGTGATGAACTGAAGAATGATCAAATTGTCCTTTATTGCTGTGATCATCCTTTTTTATTCTTTGGCTGTATAAGATTTCACGTTTTAATGGAGTATCTCAGAAGCATTTTGTTACTTTTGGATAGAATTATTTTAAGCCTTAAGAGAAAAAAGGGGGTACGGAAAGTAGTTGGAAGATGGATATCACCTGCTCTACTGTTCTCCAGGTGGTGGAGGTCATCCTGGGCCACCAGGACCTCCAGGTGAAGAAGGCAAACCAGGTCAAGATGGTATTCCAGGACCAGTAGGACAAAAGGGAGAACCAGGTAGTATTTTTTCATTTTTCATAATTTTCTCCTAGTCTGCTTTAATTTATGCTTTTTAAATTTATGCTTCACTACAGTGAAGTTTTGTCTTCTTTCTTACCCACTAAGCTGTCACACATTTTCCCCTTCCTAATAAGATTGTTCTTCTGCACTCTGTCAATTCTAGTTCAAGATTGCTGAATAAGTTACTTTCTTTAAAAAAATTCCAAAACTTGTCTAAAGTTTTACAATAAGAAGTGACCCAGACTTTTCAAATTTCTCTCTTTGACTACGAAATCTATATTTTCTTTATACTTTTTCCTTATTAGTATATATAGTTAATACTTATCACATATTGAATAAATGTCTATATGTAGTTTTCTCATGTTAATAATGTTCTTGTGAGAAATCAGTCTTCTGGGGCTGTGGAGTATCTCAGATACAGAGCATTTGTGTGCCAGAGAAATGGGTTATCTTCCCAGAAAATTAAAGAAGGGAAGGAAGGAAGGAGGAACAAAGTGGGGAGGAACAAATGGAGGGAGAGAAGGAAAGAGAAATAAAAAAGAGAAGGGGCTCAGAGATGGCTAAATGGTTAAGAGCACTTGCTTTTCAAGCATGTATGTATGCCTTAAATGGTCTAAAACCACCTGAGTTCAAATACCCAGCACCTACATAAACAGCTAGGCATGGGCAAGCTATTGGTACCTCAATTCTGTGGAGTGGAGAACAGGGAATTACTGGGACTTGTTGATTGAAAAAATGGCAAATGTAGAAGTTCTGAGTTAAGTGAGAGACTCTATTTCAAGAAAACAAGTGTTCTGTTTGAAGGAGGAGGATACCCAGCATTCTTCTCTGGCTTCTACAGGTGTGTTCACAAGGTCCAATCATCTGCACAAACACATGCACACATTACACACACATCACATCACAAAGCACATGACACATACTCTATATACACACATGCCAAAAAAATAAAAACAAAATTAAAAAGAGAAATTATCCTTCTATGTTTTTTGATATACATTGTAGCCCTTGATAAAAATATGAATGATCTAAAAGTAATTTATTCACGGAGAGGGTTGGGTACTCACTTGGTTTGTCTGGGAGTGTGTGTGCCCTCAGAACAGTGGCTGGGCTGGGGAGTGTGTCAGGTCCACCTGGGTTGGGGCTTAGTGCCCCTTCTATCTGGTGGACCTGCTAGATTGAGCGAGGGTGGGGGACTGGGGGGCTGTGTCAGGATGATGGGAATAACCCACAGCCTGCTGTCTGTCATCAGGTGCACACCTAGGAAGCCCAGGCAGGGCTATAGGCCTGTTGTGCCCAAGGCCCAGGCACTGTGCTCTAGGGAATGGGGGTGGGGATTGAGGTGGTAAAGGACTCAGGTCAGGAGGCAGTAGGGAGCAGACACTGGGTTATGGCTAGAGCTTGTGGGTGAGGGTGGAGCGATTCTTTGCAGGATCTGGAAGCAGTAGTAGAGCCCTGTTTGGGCTGGAGCTGCGCCTGCCCAGCGCTCAGGGGGGTCAGTTCCGCCCTTCCCCATTAGATGGCAGTGCTCTGCCTGCCTGGAGTTCACAGGAGTCAGTTCCACCCTTCCCCACTGGAAGGCAGTGCAGGATGTACTGCACTGCTGGGAGTGCAGGATGTACTTGCTCTTCCCTCCCACACTCTGCTTTCTCTCCCACTCCATGCCTTAACCCCACATAAAAACCTCTGATGATGAGGTGGACCTCTGGGGACCAGGTGGCATTTGTGGATCCGCAGAGTGGCAGTGGGCTGGAGTGGACCTCTGGGGACCTGGTGGACCCGTAGGCATGCAGAGCAGCAGCGCACAGCCGGTCTTCACTGTTGAAGTGTGACTCCTAGGCTATCCATAACCTCCTACCCCATGGACTGATCCAGTTTGCCCACTGAGAAGGATACCCAGCTGATTGGGGTCAGGGAAGTGGAGAATCGGGAACTGGGGACACCAACACATTATTTGCTCATTCAGTGTATCTAAATATGGATAATAAAGATATAATTTATAGGGCTGGAGAGATGGCTCAGCAGTTAAGGCACTTGCCTCCAGTGTCTAAGGACATGGGTTCAATTCCCCAGTACCCACATAAGCCAGATGCACAAGGTGGCGGATGTGGCTGGAAGCCCTGTCGCACCCATTCTCTCTCTCTCTCTCTCTCTCTCTCTCTCTCTCTCTCTCTCTCTCTCTCTCTCTCCTTGCAAATAAATAAAATATTTTTAAAGGATATAATTTATAAAAAAATAAAAATATTGAAACAGCAAAAAAAAAAGTAATTTGTCATCAGTTGTGTCATTTTTATTCATTTGACATTGTTTTTTTTGTACCATAACAGGTCAACCAGGCTTCGGAATCCCAGGACCTCCTGGACTCCTAGGACTTTCTGGTAAACCTTAGGGAAACATGCTAAATCCACCATAAAATGAAAATAGTCTCCAATTTATTTGTTTTACAAACCATTTATAATTATAACTCATATCTGCAAACCTTAAAATCTTAGAGCTAGAGTTATACCTTAGAGTTGTTATTATTCCAACTTAATATAAGAAGTTCTGGGCCCCTAGGCAGGTGGTGGGCGGTGGCAAAGGGATAAAAGGGCATAACCTGTTATATGTAAAATATATCTTCATTAATTTAATAAAAAATGTTCAGAAAATGATATAGAAAAAAGGAAAAAGGTAAAAGACATTTCAGGAGGACCCATAAGGAACTCAGCAGACAATGAATGATGAACAAGGGACCTATAACCACAGCCATTGAATCAACACAGGATAGGCCATTGAGACAGGAACCAAGGATTTCCGACACAAGGACCTCTAAGCCCGCAACAATAAAGCAGCCTTATTACTCACCCACCACGACTCAGGGAACTAAGCGGAAGAGGGGGCGGAA